>JAVYIG010004283.1:0-167131 GCA_035222895.1 Strongylocentrotus droebachiensis | reverse complement strand
CTTACTTTTATTTCTTTCCGACGGGCTAACCGGTAACATCAGCGATATTTAATTGTTTTCGCTTGTAGCTCTCTTTCTCTCACTATTTATTTCTCAAGCGTCGGTGATATTGTAATTGATTTTCTTTCTTTTCTTCAGCTTATTAAAGATGGTGAAAAGAGTAGAAGAAAGATTGAGAAAGAATGAAGACAGATTTATTATGACATTCCCGCCAGACCGCCACAAATATGTTCTGAGTCGGCGCTCTCAGAACAAAGGCGCGTTACAGTGTCAAATATACGCGGTGTTTTTAAAAACGTTGGTGTTGATTGACATGATGCCTTAAAGATGGTAAAAAGAGTACCGGTAGAAGAAAGATTGAGAAAGAATGAAGAAAATATTTTGCATGAAAATGCGGATGAAACTGAATGACCAAAATAAGAGGAAGAAAGAGGATGCAAGAGATCGTAGGTGTTGAAAGATCGGAGGACTAATGAAATGACACATTTAGATAAAAAGCGAGAGTAGATATTTGTGTGGTAATTCCCATCTTATTTTTAAACTTCTTGGAGGAATCGGCCTGGCCCCGTTGCCCCCCCCCCCTCTCCATGAGTCTGAGCATGAAGGAAAGCACAGGCTTTAATGTAAACCTATGAAGTATGTTGTTTCAAATAATCATATTCCTCAACCGAGACAGACATAACTTTCTTTGTGGTCTGTGCTTTTATGTTGCCTTTCATTTTTTTAAAATTTGTTACATCTCATCTACCCTCTCTAGTTTTTAAATTCCTTATCTTATAAATATTTTTTTTTTTTTCCTTCAATTATAAATAAAATATGATTTATGGAATTTCATAAAAATTGTAGAGGGTGTGCTTATTTATTCCAAAAGTAGAGAGTGGGGTTGGGAGACGATAACTGAGTGAGAGGGGAATTGCAGAGAAGCGGCGAGAGGAAAGAAAGAGGATGTAAAAGATGGTGAATGTTGAAATATGAGGTGGTGAAATTTAATTTTAGTCTTTTTTTTTTTTATATATATGCATGAGCAGTAAAAAGATTTCTTATTTCTTATTTCCAATGTAAATGGTCCGTATGCTCTAATAATTGAACAATGTTATCTCACGACACATGGCATATGGACAAAAACATGACATGTGCGCAGGGGCGTACGCAGGATTTTTCCAAGGGGGGGGGGGGGGGTTAAAAATCGGGCCCAAACTATTTTGCTCCCGAAAATTTGAAAATTGCGCCAGCCGAAAAGTCGCTCAGTGGGGGGGGGGGGGGGGGGGGGGGGTGGTAAGAGGACACTTTTTTTTCTTTTTTGGTCTCAAAATTTGAAAATTTGACATTTTTCTTCGTTGGGGAGGGGGGTGAGGTCACCTTTTTGTAGGTTAGCCGTGGGCAGATTTTTTTTTTAATTTATTTTTTTATAATTAAAAAAAAAAAAAAAAAAGGGGGGGGGGGTTTTAGGTTTATTTAAGGGGGGTTTACACACACAAAAATACCAAATGGGGGGGGGGGGGGGGGTTAGTCAAATAATGACAGATTTATTATGACATTCCGCCACTTGCGGCGCTCTCAGAACAGAGGCGCGTAACAATGTCAAATATCACGTGTTTTAAACTTTGGTGTTGATTGATCGACATGACCCCCGCACTTTAGATAAGAAGGAGACAGTGTTGATTCGAGATCTGGATTTATTATCGAGAGAGAGATTACAGGTGTAAATTGGCTGTATATGCCTTCTAAAATGTTGGATTATTTTGTAATACACAAATGTTTCTTTACAGAATTTCATACAAATTGTAGAGGGTGTGATTATTTATTCCCAAAACAAATAAAGAGAAGGTCATATATAGATCAGTAGAGAGTGGGGGGGGGGGGGGGAGATGAAAATTAAGTGAGCCGGAGGGGAATTGCAGAGAACAAGGGAGAATGCAAGAGATGGTGAAATCTAATTGTAGTCTTTTTTTATATATTAGAAGTAACAAGATTTCTTATTTCTTATTTCCAATGTAAATGGTCCGCATGCTCTAATAATTGAACAATGTTATCTCACGCCACATGGCATGTGGACAACAACATGACATGTGTGCAACAACGACATACAAATAATGACAGATTTATTATGGCATTCCCGCCACAAATATGTCGGCGCTCTCAGAACAAAGGCGCGTAACAATGTCAAATATACGCGTGTTTTAAACTTTGGTGTTGATTGACATGACGCCTCATTTTAGATAAGAAGGAGACAGTGTTTATTCGAGATAGAGATGGATTTATTATTATCAAGAGAGAGAGATATTACAGGTGTAAATTGGCCGTATGCCTATAACAATCCTAAAATGTTGGATTATTTTGTAATACACAAATGTTTTTGTCATCGGAAATAATTGTTCCGCACCATGGCATTTGACCAGTCGCAACAAGGACATTCAAGTAATGACAGATTTATTATGACATTCCCGCCACATGTCGGCGACCTCAGAACAGTGGCGACGTAACAATCGTAAATATCGCGGTCTGTTCGAACTTGGTGTTGATTACAACATTTCCAAGATACAGTCATCAATCCAACTTTCATATCCCCACCAATCTTTCGTGGTCGGGGGAAGGAGGGGGGGGGGGGGGAGATGGGGGGGGGGGGAGATGGGGGGGGGGAGATGGGGAGGGGGGAGAGCTAGAGCATCATCCATTGATATTTTGAGTCGTAATGGATAACACTAAGTCTGAACCGTGAAACTACGAGACGTCCGGTATATGAATACAAGTCATGTATCTATATGTATCTATATATGGCACAGATAGCATAACATAATATCGGCTTTAGACTGATCCCGCATCGTAATGTGCCCCTATAAAGAAATACGGGGTTCTCGAGCAGGGACATTTGATAAGTCTGCGGGCACATACCATATATCTTGAAAGATATGAAAGATATATCTTGAAAGATTTTTTCTATGCAGGGAGATGTCAGATTCCCCTGGTCTAGACTATAGATGGTTGTTTCGAGAGGTACAGTACATGACGTATTGCAGTCTCTTAAATCAGACTCTATGTTATGTATTACGACTGACAAGGGCTTTTGTCTGCGAGCTAATTTTGATCGAGGTAGAGTAGACAAGATAGAGAGAGATACGTGTATTGTAGGCTTGAGTGAGACACAATCGCCCGAATTCACAAAGCAAGGTTTGAGCTCAAACCTCCTTTTGTTTCGCTAAACCGCCTTGTCTGTAAATAACAATAGGAGGTTTGGCGAAACAAAAGGAGGTTTGAGCTCAAACCTTGGTCTGAGCTCAAACCTTGCTTTGTGAATTCAACCTTCAACTGCAAAGTGATAACGAATTAAACCCAGTCTATTCAATTATAAGGCGCACTATTTATGCCCGAATCGGGAAACAACAGACAAGGGAGGTGTTTCACAAAGATCCTAAGTAGAACTTATCTCTAAGTTGGACTTAAAAGTTATGGAAAGCCATTAGCATCCTTGAAAATATTTTGTAAAAGTTATTTTAAAAGGCATAAAATGTTGATTCAAATATTCGTATTTTCTATTATTATGGGAGATTTCATGTTCTTGATGTGGAATTTATGGAAAGTCAAAAATACTTTTGAATATATTTTATTTTAAGGCTACAAATGGCTCTCAATAACTTTTAAGTTCGACTTAGAATCTTTGTGAAACACCCCCTGTTAAGCCTACGCGTTGGCTCCGGTGAAGAGCCAAACAAAACCGGCTTTGCATCAGGGGTGGGTTATTGAATGGCTGTTTTCACACCCCGCAAAGGCCTTTGTTTTGTTATCTGTTCTTGTTTATCGGATCGTTTTTCAAACTTTCATGAATACTTTCCCCTGATTTTGTTTGCTTTCCTTTAAAGCAAATGGATTGCACATTTATTTTAATTTAGTACAATTTATAAATGCCAAGTCTCAGATGTTTCATATATTCCCATCAATTTTTCGGGGGAAGCATCGTTCATCGATATTCTTGGTTTCCTAGGTAACAGTCGTAATGGATAACACTAGGTTAAATATCCGTGAAACTACAATTTTCATATTCCTATCAATATTTCGGGGTCGGGGAAAGGGGGGGGGGGTAATTACGAGCATCGTCCATCGATATTTTTTGGTTGCCTAGTGAACTTTAATTGACAGTCGTAAGGCCCCAAAAAATCATTTGGTTGTCCTCGATTGCTTTTCTGGAGTAGGGGCGGGTGGGCGGAATTTGTTTCCTTCCCCATTAAAAAAAAAAAAATCCATAAAAAAGTAAAATAATTGGGAAGTCAGGCATTTATAAAACAAACAAAGTCTATAAAACATTTTAATATGGTAAAAGACTAGTTTCCCATTTGACGGAGCGATTTCGGTTATTTGGCGGTGCTTTCTACTTTCATTGCTCATTGCGCATCATTCAGTCAATTTCGTGATATGTTTGTAAATATACAAATGAAAGTTCAGACTTTTTTATTTCTAAAAATATAAGTTTTGTTCATCAATACGAAAAATAAGGTCTATAATTTTTTTAGGGAAATTGCCGTCTTATTTTGCTGAAGCTTCACGTTTTTCCTTCTCAATACACTCACAATACAAATTGCGTAAGATCGGTCGATACCTCCATTCATTCCCCCATTGTCAATGATTGTCGTCTGCTGAAGCTCGGCCGATTATCAACCGAGCCATAAATAATAGGCCTAAGCCTTCGTTTTACATGGTTTTTATAAAAAAAAATTGTAATGATATTCTGACCAACATTATGCCATGATCTACACGAAATGCCCTTTCTTTTAAATGTGCAAAACAAATATAGGACTATTTGGGAAATGAATTTTGAGATAAAAAACAAAATAATATTTACTTTGAATACTTTTGACTTCGTTTCTCATAATTTGAAATATTCATTTTGCCATCTAAAAAAGGCCGCCGTGTGCCTTACCATAATACCATCTTACCACTGTTGCCTAAATATATTTTATAGAATAAAATGACACACAAATCCCATTTATCAGGATAACCATTGAACAGCTAGACTTGTTTGGGTTATTTATCCCTCGTGAGAATTCAATTTATTTGTCTTCGTCTCCATCTGTGTTCTCGTTCAACCTATCTTGTCAATAAAACTTTGTTAATCCTCGTTTCATGATCAGTTCTGTAGATGGCATGTACATGTATACATGAAGTGATGATGATGGCGATGATGATGCTTACAATATTGTAATAGAATAGTAATGATAATAGAAATTAATTTCTTCATCTTGCACTCGCTTTTCTTTATTGCCAGAAAACTTGTTTTTTATGTTGCCTTGCTTTTTTCCCCTTTAACAATGGTAGCATCTTTGCCCAGGAAAAATCTCATATTCGTGGCTATTCCTATAACTCAAACCTGCTCTAAAATGGCTACATGCCCTCGTAAAGGTATATAAGTTAGAGTGGTTGTTTGTATCGTCATGTAGTTTGACCTACGTTTAGGCCTACATCCTCTTCTTTCAAAACGGTAATCTTCCAGAGTAGTTACTTCTTTACATTCGTTTGTTCCTCTTATTGTGGGATCCGGTCTAGGCAGCTTAGATAAGCGTTTCACAATAGAGGAGGTCCATACATGAATGATTCGCTAAATTGATCAAGTTGATAACATGAAAAGCGTATTGTCAGAGTTCCGACACTGGTAATTACAGGGGAGAAGAATTACCAAGTCAGGGTTGGGTTATTTACTGGCTATTTTCACACCCCGCAAAGGCTTCTGTTTTTGTTTATCGGATCGTTTTTCAAACTTTTATGAATGTTTCCCATGATTTTTTTGCTTTCCTTTAAAGCGAATTTCCACCACAGGGTTGGATTGCCCATTTTTTTTAATTAAGTGTAATTTATGAATGCCAAGTCTCAGTTGTTTCATATTCCCATCAATCTTTCGAGGGAAGGGGAGCATCGTCCATCGATATTTGTTGGTTTTCTAGGGAACATGCAGTCGTAATGGATGTCGATGTTAATACTGAATAATTATGATGTTCCCACTGAGTAAAATACGTCCTTTGCCTCCACCGTTAAATCTTTTCCCTTGCATTTATTGACGGGTAGTGTAATTTACTTGACACCCAGTTGATTTGAACGAAAGCAAAAAAGGCAACAACAACAACAACAAAAGAGAGAGAAAGAGATTGATGATAGTTTGACCGAGTTTGAGATTTTGAAAATACAAACAGTTTATTTTATATAAATGTAATCTTTTTCGAGCGGGAAAATACTTGTATCAGAACTCGTTCGTAGCGTCAAAAATTCATTTCACCGGTTAAGAAATAAAGCGACCGCACCATTTTATTGGAAAATGGAAACGTTATACCAAGAAATTTTGTTTCTTCAATTAGGAGACAACGTGTTTCCGCTGTTATCAACTTCAGAAAATCAGAAGTTGGGAGAACGAATGTTATACCTTGTTTAAAAGATAAATAAAAATAGCTCTTACTCCTTCTAAAAGTGGCTCCGTGCTGTTTATATAAAATTATACTTATTCATATTCCAACACTTTGTCGGCGGAAAATTAAAAAGACAAACAATTTATTTTATATAAATGTAATCTTTTTCGAGCGGGAAAATACTTGTATTAGAACTCGTTCGTAGCGTCAAAATTCATTTTACCGGGGAAGAAATAAAGCGGCCGCAACTTTTTTATGAGAAAATGGAAACGTAATACCAAGATATTTGTTTCTTCATTTAGGAGACAACGTGTTTCCGCTGTTATCAACTTCAGAAAATCAGAAGTTGGTAGAACGAATGTTATACCTTGTTTACAAGATAAATACAAATAGCTCTTACTCCTTCTAAAAGTGGCTCCGCGCTGTTTATATAAAATTATACTTATTCATAATCCAACACTTTGTCGGCGGAAAATTAAAAAGACAAACAATTTATTTTATATAAATGTAATCTTTTTCGAGCGGGAAAATACTTGTATTAGAACTCGTTCGTAGCGTCAAAATTCATTTTACCGGGGAAGAAATAAAGCGGCCGCAACTTTTTTATGGGAAAATGGAAACGTAATACCAAGATATTTGTTTTCCTTCAATTAGGAGACAACGTGTTTCCGCTGTTATCAACTTCAGAAAATCAGAGGTTGAGAGAACGAATGTTATATCTTGTTTAAAAAGATAAATACAAATAGCTCTTACTCCTCCTAAAAGTGGCTCCGCGCTGTTTATATAAAATTATACTTATTCATATTCCAACACTATGTCGGCAGAAAATTGAAAAGACAAACAATTTATTTTATATAAATGTAATCTTTTTCGAGCGGGAAAATACTTGTATTAGAACTCGTTCGTAGCGTCAAAATTCATTTTACCGAGGAAGAAATAAAGCGGCCGCAACTTTTTTATGGGAAAATGGAAACGTAATACCAAGATATTTTGTTTCTTCAATTAGGAGACAACGTGTTTCCGCTGTTATCAACTTAAAAAAAATCAGAAGTTGAGAGAACGAATGTTATATCTTGTTTAAAAAGATAAATACAAATAGCTCTTACTCCTTCTAAAAGTGCTCCGCGCTGTCAATATAAAATTATACTTATTCATATTCCAACACTATGTCGGCAGAAAATTGAAAAGACAAACAATTTATTTTATATAAATGTAATCTTTTTCGAGCGGGAAAATACTTGTATTAGAACTCGTTCGTAGCGTCAAAATTCATTTTACCGAGGAAGAAATAAAGCGGCCGCAACTTTTTTATGGGAAAATGGAAACGTAATACCAAGATATTTGTTTTCCTTCAATTAGGAGACAACGTGTTTCCGCTGTTATCAACTTCAAAAAAATCAGAAGTTGAGAGAACGAATGTTATATCTTGTTTAAAAAGATAAATAAAAATAGCTCTTACTCCTTCTAAAAGTGAGCCGCGCTGTCGAACCTTATGAGGTATAGTCGCATTTGAAATCACGCATCTCTGATTAATCGCCAGCGTCTCGGGCATGCTTTTTCATCGCCCAATTCTCAAAAGTCGATGCGATTTGCGCCTTTTGTCTAGAGAACAAAGGGGCATTCCAGAATGCATTCCAGAATTCGTACAGAATGTGCGCATTCTGGAATGCCCCTTTGTTCTCTAGACAATAGGCGCAGGTCGCATCGATTTTTTGAGAATGTGGCTAGAATGTGCGCATTCTGGATACATTCCAGAAAGATTAGCAAGTGCATTCCGAATGCATTCCGAATGTCAGTTGAATAAATCCGTGGCGCCTTAACTACTAGTATATTTACAAACAATGCAGGTCAGGACTCTCCAGGTTGATGATATCCAGTGTCTCACACCAGCCTCATCACATCACCTAGCAGAAGCACTGTGTTCTATGCCTAACCTGACTGACCTGATACTTGTAAGGGAACCCAATGAGGAGTTCTTCTCTACATTGAAAGCAAAGGCATCATCTATACAGGTACTAATGTTAATGTCATGGAAAGGGTCATTGAAAAAAGAAAGAGTAGTAATGATGATATGATGCACATGTATACATTTCATTTTTATTCCAAATACCCTTTTGTTTTTTTAATCCATTTACCAAATATTTCGGAACAGTCATGAAATATGGCTTGAAAGCAAATAATGGAAGTGCTTATTTGCTATTTAGTTGAAATTCAAGTGAGTATGAGATTTATATTACTTTAATCGATAATCAATATCCAACCTTGTCCATTTTTATTGATAGGAAAAATACGTCCTGTAGCTTTTGTAACTGTCAATTTTGATAAAGGCTTGAATTTACAAAAAATGTTCAATAGCCACATCCTCCTGACTCAGGGTTCTTTTGCACATTAAACCAAAGTTATGAATACATTCACTATGTTAATAGCATATCAAATACAGATTAATAGGTATTATTTATTTCATTGTTGTTAGGAGTAGGACTTATTTATGTAAGCAGTTTGGAAGCCTTTTAAAGAATGCATATAGAATATTTTAGAAAAACAATATAATTTAATCATCCTTATGATAAAAGCTTTTAATGTTAGACAGGAATTGAATTTTTCTTTGAAACTATATAGTTTTCTTTGTTAAGAATGTGAATATCAATGCAGCTGTGTTATGCATGCAGTTGGTGATGAATATAAGAATGCAATGAGAAATTAGAACTAGTAACTAAAATATATGTATTCGTGGATTAGCTGCTTAACTACTAGTATATTTACAAACAATACAGGTCAGGACTCTAAAGGTTGATGATCTTCAGTGTCTCACACCAGCCTCATCATATCACCTAGCAGAAGCACTGTGTTCTATGCCAAACCTGACCGACCTGAGACTTGGAATGATTCTCCAAGAGGAGTTTTGGTCTACATTGAAAGCAAAGGCATCATCCATACAGGTATGTGTACACTAATCTATAGATCATGAAAAGGGTCATCGAAAAAAGGAAAGAGTAGTAATGATGATGATGCACACATATACACTGTCCATTTCTTTTTTATTCCAAATATCCTTTTGTTTTTTAAAATCCATTTACCAAATTTGTCGGAATAGTCATAAAATATGGAATATAATCAAACTATGATAGTGCGTATATACTATTTAGTTGAAATTCAAGTGTGTATAAGATCAATATTACTTTGATCGATAATCAATATCCAACCTTATCCATTTTTCATTGATATGAAAAAATGTTCATGTAGCTTTCTAACAGCCAATTTTGATAAAGGCTTGAATTTACCAAAACTGTACAATAGCCACATCCTCCTGACTTAGCTTTTAGTGCACATGAAACCAAAGTTATGAATACCTTCACTATGTTAATAGCTTATCAAATACAGATTACTAGGTATTATTTATTTCAGTGTTTTTAGGAGTAGGACTTATAAATGTAAACAGTTTGGAAGCCTTATAAAGAATACATATCGTCGGTGGGGTGACAAAACCTCGTATCTCAATTTTTTGAGATTTTGATTTTTTTGCATAATTTTGTAGCTAATGGCCTACCACACCACCTGATAAATCCATGGAACGCCTCCTGTCTCGGTTTTTCACAAATCCACACAAATACCATTAAACTAAACCTCGTAACTTTAACCTCCTATGAAGCTGCACTGACAAAACCTCGTAACATAAGATACGTAATTCCTTTTCCTCGTAACTCACACACCGCCTAACAGTACCGAAGTTAGTGTATTCAAATCCTCGTAACTTATTCAACCAAAACCTCGTAACTCATTCAGAGTTGAAAGTAAGAACTTGTATCTCAATTTGAATAACAACTAAAAACTCGTATCTCAATGTAAATAAAAGCAAAAACCTTGTAACTCACTTTCAAATATAAAAACAATTATTTTACTGTATTTCAACAATGACATTAAAAATTGTATAAATATTCCAGTTTTAAAAAGAAAGGACGGTGTCACAGCACTAAATTTGTTGAGACAGGAAAGTTTTTTCGCTCTCCTGAATATTCATGATTTTTGAGATACAAGGTTTTGTCACCCCACCGACGATATATAATATTTTCAAAAAAATATATAACTTAATCCTTCTTATGATATAAACTTTAGTGTTAGACAAGAATTGAATTTTTCTTTGAAACTATATAGTTATTTTTGTTAAGAATGTGAATATCAATACAGCTGTGTTATGCATGCAGTTAGCGATAAATATAAGAATGCAGCGAGAAATCAGAACTAGTAACTAAAATGTATGTGTTTATAGACGGGAGGCCTAAAAGTTGAAAAGAGTTTATATTGATGATTATTCAAATTCTTGTTTATGTTCATTCAATTTACGATTACCATTAACCCCCACCTCCCTGTATGATTGTTGTTGTAGTGTGTTACTAGGATTACCTAGTTAATCTGTATCATTTTTATTTTGTTATTGCTATTGTTTATACCATGTTTGTTTCCCTTTACTGGGACCTACTCTGTACAAGTTTTTTTTTTCCCTTACAATGTATATTTGCCATTTTGTATATATTATAATATTGTTTTTATGCTTGAGAAGAATGAATAATTGAGGTGAACTGAACTATATGAAACAAACAATGCAGCTTCAGACACTCGAGCTTCGTTATGTTGAGTGTCGCACACCAGCCTCATCACATCATCTAGCAGAAGCACTGTGTTCTATGCCAAACCTGACTGACCTAACACTTGGAAAGTTCTTTTTTGAGAAGTTCTACTCTACATGGAAAGCAAAGGCATCATCCATGCAGGTGTGTGTGTCCTAATGTAAATGTCGTGGGGGGTCATTGATAGACAGAAAGAGCAGAAACGGTTATATGGTACACATGTATATAAGCTTTTTTTCTTCTTCCAAACACCCTTTTTTCAGCAGATATAAATCTAATCTGCACCAAATTAATAAAAAATCATTGTAAATTATACAACAATATGTATACAAAATTATTTTAATTTATTTTATTGTCTTCAATTATTAATGACGTCATGAAATTGCATATAATCTTATATGCAAATTTCTGTCTCAAAACCTGTCAAAATCACCTGAAAGTTGTATTTTGTCTGCTATCATTATTTTAAGCACCCCCCCCCCCCCCCCCTCTGATCTCGGCCGTCGAATGTCCGATGCACACAAAAATGTGCATGTTTGTAGATATTTACGTAAGGAACAAGAATATATAATTAGTTTTTTTCTAATATGCAAATTGTTGTCGTTATAGCCTAATTATTTATGCAAAATGCTAATTTTATGCATTTTACATAAAACTTTACATATTTGTCTGTAGACTTGTGAAGAATCTTGAAAATGTATTGAATAAATGTTTCCTTCATCTCAAATTCATAAGGTTTCATTATTTTTATGATATTTGAAAATGCATAGGTTAATTTGCGTCAATTTTGAATACGCAAATTACGCATTCATGAATATCAAATCTGGAAATATACAGGGAACTAGAATCATTACAAAAATTGTCAGACTCCACTTTTTGAATGTTGAAACTCATTATTCATATGAAACTTCTTTTCTAACACAAAATAGTTATTTTGATGTAATTAATAATGATAATTTATGCGAATTTGATGCGATTTTCAAATATTTATTTTCTGATGTATTTTATTGTTTTTTATTTCCTATTATATCTATTGTTTTATTTCTAATGTATTCCTTTGTTCTGGAATACACCAAGTTACTTTGAGAAACATATAAAAGCAATTTGATATCAATTCATATCTCCCACTTAGGAAGAAATACATCTAAACCTGTATTCACATTTCTGCATGTACATGAATATATGCAATTATAGCACTTTTTGATGACGTGCACATACTTATTGTTATGTGACACCTTACAGGTATATCCAATTTCGACGAAAATGATATCAAAATGTGCGTAAGACTTGAAAAAGTCATGAAACGTCAATTCAAAGTTCCAAGCGGTTGCGGCGCAATCTCTGAAAATGTTGAGGGGGGGGGGGGGCCTCCCAGGTCTCCCCCCCCCAGTACAGTAAGGATTAAGGACTTAATTGTAATCGTAATTTATCTCTCTCAATGTATGGATTTACTTGAAATGTATACTACATTGTATTCTGCTGCATGACAATTATCAGAAAAACATTAATTTATCTTTGATTATCACATACTGTAAAATATAACAAAGTAAAAGCATGTAAGACAATAATGCCTAGGCTATGCATGTCTGATAACATTAGAACAATACAAGGTGGAGGTAATGGTCAAAGTGCATACGGTAAACAAATAAATTGAATGTATGAACATGGAGGGCAAATGTAAAGTTCTACATTTTGGATATTATACACTTATAAATACATAAAAAATATTACCGGTACTATTAGTACATTATGTATATATAATGTACATTTAATCAGAATTCCTGTTTCAAAAAACAAAAGCTCACCAAGCCGTATTTTAATGACTGCTTAGTCTAGCCTGTTAAAATCAAACTATATTAAATCAAATCAGCTGCAGAAGCCCTTGCCAGTATAGATGACCAGATTCCCACTGAGCTAGAGAAGTTCCTGAACCATTTGTTGAGTGGAAATCCATCTCGCCCATCACAAAGAGTGACTAGACTTATCAGATCTCTTGGGCAAGATATATGAAGAGCAGCTACAAATGGAAAGTGGAAAATGTCCAAGCGTCTTCTGGTATGCATGACTCTGAAACATCTCTTTCGCAGTGCTCAATTGATCACACTCATGAATCGCCTTGGTCATTCAAAAAGCTATTCATTTTCACTTGAGCTTGAAACTGCCATTACACAAGCGCTACAGCAGACTTCCAGTATCCTATCTAGACAGGTAGTCCACCATCCCATGGAGCAATCAGTTTTCCATTCAGACTTTAACAATTTCGACCAATACATTTCAAGCTTGAGTGGTTCTGGCTCTGTCCTCACAGCCCTTGGGATTATGCTGCAGGAGATTAAAAAAAATCAGACAGTTAAATCTTCAAATAGCACAGTACCCTCAGTAGCACGTACCCAAGAACGTTCTTTGGCTATTCATCATGAAGATCCTCTTCCATCTTGCTATGTCAACCGGAAACAAATCCAGATTTTCATGTGCAGCATCGGAAGCACCATGATGCTGGATATGACGCATTCAAACAATGTGCCAGAAATAATGTTGCGTTGATGCTTGTTCGGAAAAGTAGTGGAGAGACAGGTCAAGAGCGTCGAGGTTGGGCTGGATTTGTCTCAGTAACAGGGGAGGTGCCTTCAATTGCGACGACCATAGATTACTATCCTGTAATCAACTATCCCATAATAGAATTTGATACAACCCAAGAGTGCCTGACAGCTGCAGAAGAAGCAATCTTGGCTAAGACTATGTCATAACAACATCCATCCATAAAAGTCATCCATAAAAGTACAAGAAACACATTGTGTGTTGATTTGCACTTTCCATGTGATTTGTGCATACTCCAAGATGCTTGGAAAGAAAATGACAGGATCCGGACTTCAAGATATCCTCTTAGAAGCTAGTCTCATGTCTTCTGGGTCTATATGAAAAGGGTCATGACAGGAAAGAACTATGACAGGAGTCTGCAATGTCACAAGACAATGGTGGAGTGCTTAGAAAGGCTCCTTTTTGATGAGTTCCTGTCATTGACTGGAAAATATGATGCACTTTCTGGTATACCTGAGGAATTAAAGAAAATCTTACAACAGCTAATTTGATCGCCAACAAAGGAGAGGCTTGCTAAGGTATTGGCTAATACAGATCTGAAGGTGTTGATAGATTTATACGAGAGCTTCAAAGCTGATGTGCAAAGAGGGTCTCTTGGGAAGACGGCGCAACTTTGGATGTCATATTTTGATTGCATTTGGATTGCTCTTTCAATGATCAGGTCTGTGAAAGAAAACAACTTTCTATTTTACTAGCACTGCATGTTCCTTATGCCTGACCTGTTCTTCACATTGGTGGTCACAATTACTCCTGATATATATGACCTACCTTGCTGTATTCTTGGCAAACATTGAACATTCACTTCCTGGTGCAATGACATTGCTCCAAAGAGGTGCAATAAGTGTTATCAGGTCGCTCATACCAAGGAACTGATGTGCTGTCGACAAGACAATTGAGGAGACAATCATGAAGCATGGCCAATCTTGTGGTGGGGGTGGTAGTTATGCTGGTCTCTCTGGCATAAGGGAGAATTACAGTGCATATCAGAGGTAGGCTCGAACATCAACAGAAAGAGCACGCTTCCTCACTGCAACATGACGTTTGTTGCTCACCATGGAAATAAACACAGAGATCAACAACCAACTCGGATAAGGAAAAGTGAGGGATGTGTGAAGAAAGTCCTCGATGCTGTTAAGAGCTTCCTCAATCATTTTGATGTTGATGACAAGAAGAGGTTGTATGTACTCTTTTCCGGTGCCCACGTTTCAGCTGAGATTGAGAAAGATGTTATGCATGCAATTACCACAGGGAAACACCAGAAAGAGATGTTCATCAAAGAGCGATTAGAGAAAAAGACATCGTTCTCAGACCCCATCAAGAACCTGAAGCTCAAAACCATGGCAGAGACAAAAAAGAGAGTCAAACTAAAAACATTCCAATGAAAACTAGTAGCGTACAAGCAACAAGAGGACATTACTTTCCAGCTGGTGGTAAAGGCACAAAGTTCTGGCAGCCCATCTGATCTACGGGAAATCATGAAATATTCTTTGACCCCTGTTCCCTACCCCATTGGAACATCAGACAACTTCTTTGCTAAGTCAGGTAAATCTTAGGGCCTATGCTATCTCCTGAAGGATGTAGAGAACTTGCAACCTCCACCCACTGGCAAGACCTTGGTAGTGGAAGATGGTAATGCTGTTTTCTACTACCTAAAAGAGATACCTGCAAACGTCCAAGATATTTGCATCAAAATTCACAGTGTAGTGTCGTCCATATGCGATGTTATCTTCAGCACAGACATGTACAACCCAGACTCTGTAAAGTCAAGTGAACAGACATGACGTGGGTGTGCAGAGAAGAGAATGATTAAAGTAGTCAAAAGTAGACCAAAAGACTATCTGACTGGAAGCAGTTCCTAAGGGATGATGAGAATAAGACACAACTTATTCAAGTTCTTCTGGATGTCTTGAGTGAGCACGACATGGCTAAGAGGCTGTATGGGGGAAAAGATGATATTCATCAAAGAAGGAGAAGCTCAACTGCTCACTTCTCAGAATGGGTGAGATACTGTGTTCTGAGATTCCATCTCTCAACTCAACCCAAGAAGAAACAGATTTACACGTGATCCTTTACTGCCACTATGGTAAAGAGCAAGGTTATGATCATGTGCAGATCAAAAGCCCAGACAACGATATATTTCTATATTGCTTCATTATGCGCATATCACTGGAGTTGATGTCCAACCTGGAGGAGTTTACATGTGCCCTGCATGGGAAACCAAGATTTACCGATGTAGATGAGGCTAGATTTGCTCTGATGAAGGAAAAGTGTAGAGGTGATGGGGAGAAAATCAGCAAGTCGGTCCGTGTACACTTGTCTTCATTTCCTTCATGCAAGGACAGCCTTCAACAACACATCCGGAGGGTGAACTACTATGTGGCGATATGGAAGAGGGCTATTGAGCCTAAACCCATCATTCCACCACCAACAGATGGTCATGGTTGGGCAAAGAATGTAGACGAATTTGAACCACTATGGTCGACGAAAGAAATTCTGCCCCAAGGTTGGTAGATGTTCTTGACTGTTTGGGAGACGATGACTCAAGTGATGACGACTACGATTCAGATCATGATGACCAGTACTACGACTCAGACCAAGACACAGATAGCCAAGATGAACTCTGAAAATGCTTCATTATTTGTTTCAGTGATATGATATTTTTTGCTTTGGTGATAATAAATGTTAATAACATGCCCCATAGAAAATGACAAAACCATCAAATTTTATGTAAATATTAGCAATATAAATGTGGTACAAACGCAGAAAGATCATGTGCTGTAAGTTCTGTCACGTGTAGGTGTTTACTTCATTACACCTTTCCTCCATTAATTTAAACAAGCGTTGTTTAAACAAAAGAAATATGTTCTATCACTTATAACTGAAGGACACTCGATGCCGTACAAAGAATTTCATTCATGATTTCTTGTGATATCTAATTTTCTTTCCCTTGATTCTTCCGTCTTGAAAAAATAAATATACATTATGTAGGATATACTGATATCTGCATTACATTACCTAGAAGGATTGTCGACACCAAAGTGGGTCACATTGTGAAAATGTGTTTTCAAAGAATGCAAAGTTTCAATGATACTCATCCTTACAATTTGAGTATAATTAGCCATTTCTTTAATAGTTTATCCTTGAATGAAGGACTTGAGGAAAACATTCTGTCGCTGTTGCAGTATCATAATTATATGTGCTAGTGAAAAAAATGTATAATAGGGAACAGAAATATAGAAACGTAGTGCATTGTTCAACCATTTGAATATCAGTCTTTGTTATATACCATGATTATAATTACATTCATTCACCGATTGGTTGTTCTCATTATGTCATGTCAGTTGAAATTCATGAAATTGTACCTCAGATACGTTTGTTCATTCATATTTATAAAACAAGAAACCTATGTTATGGCATATGATGTGATTAATGACCAATTGTTGAATAGGTTGGCTTGGTCTGAGCCCCCCTCTTCAGGCTGATACATGTTTATTACTATAAACAAACTCAAATATTGTATGTGGCAATATACTGTATTGAATTTATAAACCATCATACGGACAGTGAAAGAAGATCACTATCATTTTACATATCATTTTACTTCACAATACAGAGTACTTCCCTTCATGATATCAATAAGGGAAAAGAAAGTACATTGCTTTTCAAATAATATGCATATGTTATGTGTATTTTCAGGAGAACTTGAATTGATTTGATTTTAACAGGCTAGCCCCAACAGTAATTAAAATAACGCTTGTTGAGCTCTTTTTTCTTTTTTAAACGGGAAGTTTGGTTGAATGTACATTTTTTTTACAGAATGTAATAATCAAAATAGTTTATATATATATATATATACATACAACTGTATAATATCCGAAATGTAGAACTTTACATTTGCCCTTCAGGTTCGTATGTTCATTTTTATTTGTACATGCACTTTAAAGTGACTCGGTAACAGTGTTGAAGGTTGATGAAAAAATTGCCTATTTTTTGTATAAAATGTTACTTATTATATTCCTTCTACTGTTCTAACCCTCTGACATGCAAAAACTCCTGAAAAAATTCTCAAACCACAAAGATATCTATGGTTCTCTTTGAAGGCGTCACTGTGCAACACCCTCTAACAGTGATTAATAGTAAATTCTAACCATTTTTGAATTTTCCCAACCGTTTTCCCATGAAAAAAAGACATAACACAGACTATTACAAATCTGTCAACACTTAAATGTCTGGAATGATATGTAGAGCCAATGTATTGCTTTGTGACGATTTACATTTACCTAAAATGTAATTAATTGTAATACTATAGTTAGGAGAATTAAGGAATCGATCAGATCAGTGTTTCCAAATTTGTATCATTAATAATGGTCCGTTTTCACTCAAATTTTGAGATTATCTTTAATTGTACATCTAGCATTGAAGTCACTGCCTTAGCACCACTGTCTCTCATCTGGACAATATTACCAAGTCTCGTTAAGGAATTACTTCCGCCTTGTATTGTTCTAATGTTCTCAGACATGCAAAGCCTAGGCATTATTGTCTTACATGCATTTACGTTGTTTTTTTTTACAGTATGTGATAATCAAAGATAAATTAATGTTTTTCTGATTGCCATGCAGCAGAATATAATGTAGCATACATTTCAAGTAAATCCATATTTGAGAGAGACAATTACGATTACAATTAAGTCCTTAAGCTAGTACACCCCAACAGAGGCGTTGCGGAAATTAGTTGTGGAAAACATCAGATAGCATATCAATGAATAATTTTACACCAATTTTCAGGTGATTTTGACAGGTTTTGAGACAGAAATTCGCATTTAAAATTATATGCAAATTGTGACGTCATTGATAGTTGAAGACAATAAAAAATAATTAAAATAATTTTGTCTTCCTATTGTATAATTTACAAAGAATGTTTATTAATTTGGTGCAGATTAGATTTATATCTGCTGAGAAACGGTAAAATGTAAGCGCATAATTCACAGACCCTAAGAAAGTGTGCAAAACACACAAAAAAAAAACATTTTTACATATCTTCAAATAAGGGGCAAAAAAACAATGTCTAAATGAGTTTTTTTCTTGGGAACATCTTTTTTCTGATGAAATGGATCACAATGAACAAAATGAGATCCACTGTAGCCCCCTCTGGCCCACGGAATAATTGTTTTGATCAATAATCAATATCCAACCTTTTCCCAGTTTGGTAGGAAAAATATGTCACATAGTGTTTTAAGAGCCAATCTCAATATAGGCTTGAATTACCAAACTACCAAAGCAAAAAATCTCCTGACTTAGGCATATCGTGCACATGAAATCTAAATTTATAAATACCTTTATACATAACTGGTAAATGTATATGTACTGGTATTATTAATTTAAGTCAGTAGGAGTATGACTTATCGATGCAAACAGGTTGGAAGCCCTATAAAGAATGCATATAGAATGTTTAAACTATCACTCTTATTAAATCATCCTCCACATAAACTTCAGTGTGTTATTTTTCTCAAAAGCAAGAATTGAATTTGAAATTAAAATCTATATAAAATCATTTTTGTTGAGAATGTTATCATGAATTCAACTATGGGATTAATTGAATTTGTGTGAAATTTAAGAAGACAATGAGAAATTAGTAAATAAAATGTATGTAGCCTGCAGGGATTCCAATTTTCAGGCAATAGCCTGAATTCAGGCCCTAATGAGTTATTTTCAGACCATAGTTTAGGCTTTTTTGTGTACAAACTAGCTCATTCTAGGTGATTTTCAGGCCCCTTGGCCAATTTTAAATGGCATCCCTGATGTATGTATAGATGAGATAGTAAACAAATATATCATGCACTGAGAAGCTCTAGTTGAAATTATGGATCAAGGTGGCAGGAATAGCACTATAGTGCCATTTCTGTCGCCGAGGAATCCATAACTTTAACTAGTGGCTTGAAATAGTGCATGATCTATTGGTTTTATATTTTTCAAATCAACCTTCATAAAAATAATAATAATAATTATTATGTTAACTGTCACTGAAGTAGTGTACAGTGCAGTGAGAGCAGCACAGACGACAGTACCGCGACCGATAGCACATTGATCTTGATCGATCGCATATATATATATGACGTCATCCATGGTATAGTGCCATGGTATATTTTGCACTATACCATGGATGACGTCACGGTTACATCATAGCAACGTTATGGTTGGTCACATGATGCTATGTTGACCAATCATGAACAGGGTTTCATTGATCAAAAATATAATTAACTATATTCACCATGACTATATTCACCATGAATGCAGGTCCAGATTCTCAAGGTGCATAACCTGTGGTTCCCACCAACCTCATCACATCACCTAGCAGAAGCACTGTGCTCTATGCCAAACCTGACTTACCTGACATTTGAAATGCATCACAGTGATGAGTTCTACTCTACATTGAAAGCAAAGGCATCATCCTTACAGGTAGGCCTATGTGTTTACTAATGTAAATGTCATGGAGGGTCATTGATTGGAAGAAAAAGATATATTCATGTGCACCATATAACCATTTCTGCTCTTTCTTTCTAACACCCTTTTGTAAAGTCCACTCACATGTGCTGCTTCAGTTGAAATTGAAGTGCCTATGAGACTGACATTGTTTTGATCAATAATCTATATCCAACCTTTTCCTAGTTTTATTGATATGAAAAATTTGTCATGTATTTGTATTTTTACAACCAATTTTAATAATGCTTGAAACTGTACCATATCCAATATCCTCCTGACTTAGGCTTCTTGTGCACAAGCAAAATTCAGAATTATGCATATCTTTAACGGTGGTGTGTCTCTAATACAGGATGAAAATATAAACTTGTGTTAATCCTTTAGTACACAAGAGATAATACCAACTAAAAACTCCCTGAAAAGATTAGAACTAGTAATTGCCTTAATGTTAATTATATCGACCGTTAGGAATTTTAGCAACACGTTCCTAAAATTATATGTCGAAAATAGTCTTATTTTCAGACCCTTGTACCGTATGGTCGTTCATTTTGTGCTGTGCAAAGATTCAATCAGCTTAACTACAAGAAGTGGGTCATTGATGTGTACAAATACTTGTGTACCCTTTACAGCTCATTTTATGTACCGGTATGTTGTTACCGAAGAAAAAAAGAAGTCAGTCAGTCACTCATTATTGTCTGACAGTGAAGTCTAAAGAGTAAACAGTTTTCCTTGCATAATTTGAATACTAGGACACTGCTAACGTTTAAATTTCACAGATAGGACATACGTGACATATTCTTAATTCCTGCAAAGGTCTACATAATTTGATGTTGGTTGCAAAAACGATACACTACCTTTAATACATACATTTATGGGTATTATTCATTTCGGTTTTAGTAGGAGTACAGGACTTATCAATGCAAACTTGTTGGAAGCCCTATAAAGAATAAATATAGATTTTTTAAAAATCACTCTTACTATTAAAATCCCCCTCTCTATAGAAACTTTAGTGCGTTCTTTTTTTCAAAAGACAAGAATTGAATCTGAAAATATAATCTATTCAATCTTTTTTCTTTGGAACGTTATTATGAATACAACTATGTAATTAATAGGATTTGTGTTAAATGTAAGAAGATGATGACAGAGATGCCAATTTTGCCATATTTGTTTTGGTTTTATAGCTCTCGTTACAGCGTTACAGTAACCAAAAGGATACGGGAAATGATAAATAAGTACATTATAGCGTATGCTGCCTAACTACACATAGCCTCCATACACAGCTCTGTACAACGCTGCATGTCGCATGCATTCACTCACAAGTTCACTGAATTTGACTTCATTGGATGGGCACTTTTGCTCGATAAATGCACATGGTCTATGATGCCACCTGCAGACCGTCCGCCGCCATCTTGTTTAAATGCCGAAACGCGGCCGCCGTCATTTATATTGTTTTGATACTAGTATTCTACGCGTGGTTGTTCATTTTGGGGGAAGCATGATGGATCGTGTGCGCAGTGCCTGCAATACCCATTAGTAGCGAAGACTTCGGCGATTCAGCAGGCGCATTGCAGTACGGTGCATGATGTTCATGAACGCCGGGCCTAGCAGCCTGGGCTGGTACTGGCGGTACGGTGTGCGTGTGGTGCATTAGTGTGTGGGATACGAGTTCTGCCATTTTGACTAGATTGAACAAGAAGTTTTCTTCATGGATACTGTCATGGATTCACGCAAAAGAGCGAGTACCCGAGGAGGAGATCCTATGACTGCAAACAGATTTTTTTTAACGTTTTGATGCACATCTTTATTTCGAACTTAAAAATGGTAGGTTGGAAATGCAGTAATATTAAGTAGTAAGAGTGATTGGGTGTTTGTGTGCTCGTGTGTGCAAAAAATATGCTTGTCTTGACTCTTGTGTTACAGAGAGACCCCCATTTGTTACTGACAAATGTGGTAAATGTTACTGACAACTATCCTATAGGGTTGGCATATCTGTGATGAGAAAATATTTAATAAGATATATGTATGTATAGATGAGTTGCTTAATTACAATCACAAACAATGCAGGTCCAGACTCTCAAGCTTGATGATCTCCGGTGTCTAAGCCCAGCTTCATCACATCGCCTAGCAGAAGCACTGTGTTCTATGCCAAACCTGACTGACCTGACACTTGGAATGGATCCCAATGAGGAGTTCTACTCTACATTGAAAGCAAAGGCATCATCCATACAGGTATGTTGTAATAATGTAAATGTCATGTAGAGGGTCATTGAAGGAAAGAAAGTATAGTAATTTTTATTTGTTGCACATATTTATATATATTTTTTTTTTCTTTTAACGTAATGCCATTCAATGGATACGTCAGAACGTCATGAAATATGGAATAAAAGCAAACTATACACATGTAATGGTTAATTCGAAATTCAAGTGTGTATAAGATTGACATTGTTTTGATCAATAACTAATATCCAACCTTTTCCAAGTTTGTTTGATATGAAAAATGTGTCATATAGATATTTAAGAGTCAATTTTTGATAAAGGCTTGATTCATAACAAACTGAACGATAGCAACAAATTTCCTGACTTAGGGGTCTTTTGCACATGAAATCCAGAGTTCTGAATACTTTGATATTATATATTGATAGCAAATGTATTTTGATGGGTATTATTGATTTCACTGTTATTAGGATTAGGCTTATCAATGCAATCAGGTTGGAAACCCTACACAGAATACATATAGAAGACCACCTTTTGATTTCGTCAGAATTTTCTTTCTTATTATTCTTTTTTGTGCAAGCGATTACTCAAAATCCATCCACACAATTTCTTTCAATTTTGACACAGTCGTAGGTCATCACCATGAGACGTGACAGAAACATTTTCAAGTTCCTCAAATTATCTTGACGTCATACAGGCGCCATTTTTAGAAGATCAACCCATGATCATATCTTCATAATGCATTGTCATTTCCCTTTCATATTTATCATGATCATCCGATCGATTTCAGGTCAATAAACGCGCACATGCATGTACGTCCGTGCGTCAATACGCACGCAAAATTTGAAATGGCTCAAAATCGTCTTAAATTAATTTTGCATACGTTTCAGGCCATTTTGAACATTTGTCAAAATACATGCACACGCGCATGAACGCGCGTTTTTCGTTCGTCATGGCCATATGCAACATTAAATCGCCGTTTTTTTTTCTTTCATAATAATCCCTGTGTTCTTTTCAAAACAGTTTGATACCATATTCATCTCTTTACGACCATTAATAACGGAATGAGCGTCCATTCAAATTAAATTTTCGTACGTGCGAGCTCATGTAATACATAGCAGATATTGGCAAAAACATGCCTATACAACATCTATTACAGCTCTTTAAGATGCCAATTGACCCCCAATTAGGTTGTCTGTCGTCTACGACAGATCACCTAATGTTTTCATCAGAATTTTCTTTCTTTATTTATTTATTCTTTATTTTTATTTCTCCCCCTTTTTTGTTCCGAGGATAACTCAAGATCATTTCAGTCAATTCTTTCAATGTTGGCACAGTCATAGGTCATTGTCATGAGACGTGACAGGAACATTTTCAAGGTCATCAAGTCTTCATGACGTCATCCAGGCGCCATTTGGTGAAATCACATTATCCATCATATCTTCATGACGCGTAATCAAAGGTCATTCATATTCATATCACATATACATGACGAAAACTTGTTGTTTAAAATTGAAACCCCCAATAGACTTTCACCACTACTACTTGTACTAGAGCTGAGATTGTGATAAGCCCTAAGTATCACTGTAATCCACCCCACCGAGACCTTGATGAGGTAATAGAGAGAGAGAGATAAGCATGGTAGAGGGGGAAATGAAGGGAGAAGGGAGTTTACCGAGTTCGATGCCAGAGTTAAAATTGTTGTTATGTCGCCAATTATGGGTTCGTTCGAACTTTCATTTTGGTCTTCATCTAACTTATTAGTGACTT
This sequence comes from Strongylocentrotus droebachiensis, assembly GCA_035222895.1. Lineage (NCBI taxonomy): Eukaryota > Metazoa > Echinodermata > Echinoidea > Camarodonta > Strongylocentrotidae > Strongylocentrotus > Strongylocentrotus droebachiensis. The sequence goes on along the minus strand of JAVYIG010004283.1, from coordinate 143,062 downwards.
TCGAACATGAAAATATCTTAAAACAAGTTAAATACTTATTTCCTACTTCTCATTTTCTTTCAGGCAGAGCCCCAGTAAGAGTTTGTTCACACTAATATTACGTAAGATGATGAAGAGTCCAGCTGCAATCCAATATCTTAATCTCTCACTCAGAGCCTCAAGGCTCTGTCCAAGTTTGTAACGAGAGAAACGAAAATGGGGTAGTGGCAACCCATCAGATTACATAGACTCCTGTGTTAAAGTGTGGGGTATAGTTTTAACGAGAGCTTTTCGTAATGTACTTCAGGTCAAGGGTCAACAGGTCATGTCATCAAAGGTCAAACAAAGGTCATGACGCGCGTCAAAATTTAAAATTGCTAAAAATCACTTAACTATTAAACGAGAGTACGAATCAGGTCATTTTAAGCATTTCAAAATTCTGCGCGCGCGCTTCCACTCGTAATGTCATTTTGCAACATAGAATTGCAAAAAAAAAATTCTGTCATCATATTTGATACATTTTTCCAAGTATTTTGATACCTTGTTCACCTTTTTCTGACCATTAATAACGGAATGAGCGTCCGTTTAAGATACATGTCCAAATGGGCAAAAACATGCCTATACAAAATCCATTGCAGCGCTTTAGGATGCAAGGTGACCCCAAGTTTTTTTTCATATTTTGATAGAGTATGAATCAGAAACATGATTTCATGTCTCATTTGACCCTCAATTAACTCACAACGTCATCATAATGGCTTCCGAACTCAAAATTTAAATTTGCATATTATGACGTCAGCATATTTTTGGAAAATAGATTGTATCTCTGTAAATGTTCATCGATTTTCTTCCAAATTTTGATATGTTCTAGCTGAGACAATTCTCTACAAATGCAGCAACCACGATATTTCATTTTGACAAAGGCATCATGGCGTATTTTTGCGACTAAAGGAGGCATGTCAATTTTTCACGTTTTGCGTGTATTCTCTATGGGACATGACTTTTTCTCAAAACTAGATTCTACATTCCCGTCTTTTGCGAGCAATATCTCTGTCGTTTTAGCTTTGTTTACGCTGAGCATCGAGTATGTTGTAGCTGAGACAATAAGCTATCACAAGAGTGCCCTTTATTTTTCAAACAGATGCCGAAATCATGCTTATATTTCACTTGCAAGTGGGATTTGAGAATTCCATTTTCAGTTTACGTGTAATCGCTATGGGAAATGTTTTGGTATATCGGTAACGCACTTGACTTCCGACCTCGAGTACCCTGGTTCGAGTCCGGGCGTCTCCAACAATTTTTTTCTTCACTTTTTTTTTCCTTTGGACCTTTCACTGATCATAAGAATTGAAGACAGACCACCTAAATCGTCCCCATGACAAATTAAATTTCTAGTTTTATTTTCATATTTGGATAGAGTATGAATCGTAGATATGATTTCATGTCTCATTTGGCCATTAAGTATATCGTGACATCATTATAATTGCCTTGGGACTCAATTTACAAATTTGCATATTATGACGTCAGCATATTTATGGAAAAAGGATTGTAACTCTGTAAATATTGATCGATTTTCTTCCAAATTTTGATATGTTGTAGCTGTGACTATTCTTAACAAAATCAACGTTCACCAGATTGAATAACAGACCGCCTAAGTCGTCCAACTTACGAATTAAATTTCTAGTTTTATAATAAGAATTATTAAACACTCCTCTGTATAGAAAATTTAATGTGTTCTTTTTTTCAATATACAAGAAATAAATTTGAACAAATAAAATTATTAATTAAATTTTTCGATAAACAAGAAATTAATTAGAAAATATTGTTATGAATGCAACTATGTAGTAGTTTAAGGAATTTGTGTGAAATGTAAGAATACAGTGAGAAATTATTAAAGACCGTATGTTTGTTTAGATGAGTTGCTTAACTATTATTTACAATTAATGCAGGTCCAGACTCTCAAGCTTGATGATGTTGAGTGTCCCACACCAACCTCATCACATCACCTAGCAGAAGCACTTAGTTCTATGCCAAACCTGACTACCCTCACACTGCATAGAAGGAAATATGGAAAAGAAGTCAATGAGGATTTCTCCTCCACATTAAAAGCAAAGGGGACATCCTTACAGGTATGAGTGTCCTAGAGTAAATGTCATGTAGAGGGTCATTGGAAGAAAGAAAGAGCACAAATGATTATATGGTGCACATATTTATATATATATATATTTTTTTTTTTCCTTTCTTTTAATGTTTATGCCGTTCACTGGATACGTAATAATAGTCATGAAACATGGAACGAAAGCAAACTACACATGTAATGGTTTATTCGAAATTCAAGTGTGTATAAGAATGACAGTGTTTTCATCAATATACAATATTCAACCTTTTCCAAGTTTGATCGATATGAAAAATATGTCATAAAGTTATTTAAGGGCCAATTTTAATAAAGGCTTGAATCATTCCAAACTGAATCATAGCAACAAACCTGACTTAACCCTATCTTAACTGGGGGGGGGTCAATTTGACCCCCCCCTGTAGAAATTTCGCGACTACTCCGAAACCGCGGCAGATATAAAATGTTCCTTTCACGACTTTTTACTTTCGAGTCTTACGCATCTTTTGAAACAATTTTTTCGAAAATCGGACCTACGGTTACAAGGTCACGTGACCTTTTGTCTTTGCATGTCAGCCCGAAAATCGCTCATTTTCATGATTTGTGTACAAAACATATGTAAAAGTCATTTTTCCTAAAAATAGATAAAACATTGGTTATTGAGTCTTGTTTAAAGTTTAGATGTTTGTTTTGGGGTCAAAATAGTTGAATTGTAGTTATAAATGAAATAAAACAACAAAAACAATAAAATACATAAGTTAAAAAAACAATGAAATACATAAGAAATTATCAAAACAAGAGATAACATAAGGAATAACCTGGCTCTTCCAATTTTTTGTGTTGTATTATTATTCCAAATGTCTAATAAATATATGTAGTGAAAAAGAATACTTAAATATGAATAATCTATGATTTATGGGCAGAAATGTGAATTGTATGACCTTATTTGCATAAATTAGCATAAATATGCAAATGAGTGAATTTTTCAAAAATTTGAAATTACCATAGTATTCTTTACACTTCACTTGACATGCATCAGCGGTGAAACGGCCGAGATCTTAGGGGGGGGTCAAATTGACCCCCCCCCCCCAGTAAAAACCTGGTCTGAAATAGCCCAGTTAAGATAGGGTTAAGGGTCTTGTGCACATGAAATCCAGAGTTCTGGATACCTTTAATACATTAAAGGTAACGCAAATTTTTGGGAAATTTTGAAAATTGGATGGAGAGTAATTCTTTAAAATTTTGAAATATTTGGTTGCCACTGTGGATGTTTTATAAGCACTAGAAATTCAGCCCCTAAAACACTTCTGCTTTTGAGAAATTGAATAATCAAAAAATTTACTGGTGCTCCTGGTAAATTTCAAATATTTCAAATAGCGCCTAAGGCCATTCCATTGCAGCTGCGACCATGACAATCTTCAGAATATGCAGTTCTGATATATAATTTCCAAACGGGAATAGCAAATCGGTCGATTATAGTCAAGAAACATTGTTTTAAAGCAAGAGTAATATCAGTCTTGAGAGGGCACTATACAACATAATGAGTTTATTATTTACAATTTCATCTCTTTAGACTCAATTTCAACCGCGACAACGATCATTGAATATTGTAATATCGCATATGCTTCCAATATGTTGCATTTGAAACAAATTCATGACCCCATACCAAAACTTTGTATTACCTTTAATAGCAAATGTATATTTATGAGTATTATTGATTTCACTGTTATTAGGAGTAGGATTTTCAATGCAAACAGGTTGGAAGCCCTATAAAGAATACATATTGAATTATTTTATAATCGCTGCTTACTTTTTACTCCTCTGCCATTTATAGAAACTTTAGTGTGTTCTTTTTTTCAGTAGACAAGAAATGAATAATATGAAAGTAATATAAGGGATTTGTGTGAAATATAAGAATACCAGTGAGAAATTAGGGGGGAAATGTATGTATGTATAGATGAGTTGCTTAACTATATTCACAAACAATGCAGGTCCAGACTCTCAAGCTTGATGATGTCCCGTGTCCCACACCAGCCTCATCACATCCCCTAGTAGAAGCACTGTGTTCTATGCCAAACCTGACTGACCTGTCACTGCATGGATGGAAACTCAATGAGGAGTTCTACTCTGCCTTGAAAGCAAAGGCATCATCCATACAGGTATGTGCGTCCTAATGTAAATGTCATGGAGGGGTAATTGAAACAAGTAAACAGCAGTATTAGTTATATGGTGCACATGTATATATATTTTTTTCTTTTTTTTCTTTTTTTTCAAACAACCTTTTAAAGGGATCCGGTAACTTTGTCTCAGATTCTGAAACAAAATTCTGGATTCAGCTCATGATGCAATGATAAATATAAACCTTTAGGTCAGTCAGGAACCCCATGACTTTTACAAGCCGATCGCCTGTCTGATTATCAAGGTATTTATGATTGGAATTACAAATTTTGAAAACCGTTCGCCTGACGGTTCTTATAACACTACAGTCTATTGGGGAAAACGAGTATGGTAAAAACGGTCACTCAAAGATTTTTACTTTTTTGAGGCACTTCTTGATCATTTTGAAGCGCAATTTTTTTAGGGCTTCAATATTTCACCATATCACAGACACTGACAACACGTAGGGCCGTGTATCTCAGATTTAACATTGTTAAACGATCCCTTTAAAGGCCATTCACTTGATATATCGAAGTAGTCATGAAACATGGAATGAAAGCAAACTGCACATGTACTGATTCAGTTGAAATTCAAGTATGTATAAGATTGACATTGTTTTGATCAATAATCCATATCCAACCTTTTCCAAGTTTGATTGATATGAAAAATATATCATATAGTTTTTAAAGAGCCAATTTGTAATGAAGGCTTGAATTTTCTAAACTGCACCATAGCAACAAACTTCCTGACTTAGGGGTCTTGTGCACATGAAAGCCAGAGTTATGAATACATTTGATACATTAATAGCATATGCATATTTCAGGTTATTATCAATTGCAGTGTTAGTAGGAGAAGGACTTATCGCTGCAAACAGGTTGGAAGCTCTACGAAGCAAACATAGAATTTAAAAAATCACCACTCTCAATAAATCATCTTCTCCATAGAAACTTTAGTGTGTTCTTTTTCTTAATAATATATCCAATCATTTGTGTTGAGAATGTTATTATGAATGCAAATATGTAATTAATGGAATTAATGCGGAATGTAAGAATAAGGTGAGAATTTTTTTTTTATGAATGCATGTATAGATGATTTACCCAACTATATTCACAATGTAAACAGGTCCAGAATTTCCAGCTTCATGATGTGAAATGTCCCACACAAGCCTCAACACATCACCTAGCAGAAGCACTGTGTTCTATGCCAAACCTGTCTGACCTGACATTTGGAATGGATCCCAATGAGGAGTTCTACTCTACATTGAAAGCAAAGGCATCATCTATACAGGTATGTGAGGGCCTTATGTAAATGTAATGGAGAGGGTCATTAAAAGAAAAAAAAGAGCAGTAATGATTATATGATGCACATATCTTATATATTTTTTTTAAAACGTTTATGCCATTCAATGGATACTTCAGAACAGTCATGAAACATGGAATGAAAGTAAAGTACACATGGCTTGTACTGGTTAGAGGTATAGTCCAGTTTTGAAAACGCCCCCCTCTCAAAAAATGAAATGGAAGCTCTTATTACCAATCATGTGAAAGAATATGTTTTGACTAATATGTGATGATACAAATTTTGCCAGGAAACCGCCTACTAATTGATATATTTTGTAAATTATATCTATCCGGCCTGGATAGCTTTAGGGTCGACCCATATACATCTTTCTGTGTACAGTGCTTGTAACTTTACCAAGACTGGGCCGAATTTCTCATCATTTTGATGATTCCAGAACCTTGCAGTACACACCTATACTCATATGCTAGATCACGGGTGGCCAACCCGCGGCCCACGAGCTTTTCTGGTGCGGCCCGCGGAGCATTAAAGAAGTGATAATAAAAATAGCTCATAAATGAAATGCGGCCCGCATAGCAGTGATGAAATAGCTAGGGTAAAACATTTACAAACAGTTATCTCTATTTCCATAATTTGTTCCCATCATTCACAACATATTGAATCGTTACTTGGTTGATACAAAACTCCTAAGATTTCCTCTCATTACATTGCATTAACGACATTAACACCCGGGGGGGGGGGGGGGGTATTCACAGCGGTGTACCGCTCTAATGGGTGACTTTGTCACAAAAAATTCCTAAACATGGGTCCCACTTCTAACAAAAATACCATTAAAAATGGGTCCGTTTCTTCAAAATTTTCGGGCGTTTGCCATGCAAACACCACCAAAACACCTGAAAATTGTGGAAAATGGGTCTTTTTTTCGAGAAAAATGACCCCTAATAATGGGTAGGGGTTTCGAGGCTTGAGCGGCACACCCCCGTCCAAGCCAAATCTGAGTATCCCCCCGGGCATTAACATCACTTGCCGTGTTAATTTCATTTTGTACAGAATTATACAAATTAATGTTGTGAATCAAGAAATATGTTTAAAATGCCATACTTGTCTTGAAACTTGCTGCCGTTTTTTTTCTTCACTGATTTTGTTGTTTGCTTGTTTGTTTTTTGCAAAATTGCAGATGTGTACACGTATTGCATGAGTTTTTTTTTTTTTTTTTTTTTTTTGGGGGGGGGAGGGGGGAGAAAACTACCTATGGCCCGCCAAGTAATGCCAATCGTTAGCTGTGGCCCGCAAACTTTAAAAGGTTGGCCAACCGTGTGCTAGATCATCAACCTTTTCTGATCAATTCCACGTTTCTTGCACAATGCAATCGCATGACCGGAACTGGTCTATACCTTTAAAGGTAATACAAAGTTTGGGGAAATTTTGAAAATTGGCTGGATAGTGATTCTTTACAATTTTGAAATGTTGAATGCCTCTGTGGTTGTATTATAGGTAAGCACTAGAAATTTTAGCCCCTAAAACACTTCTGCTTTCGAGAAAAATTGAATATCAAAATTTACCATTGCTCCTGTTACATTTTGATAATTTTCAAATAGCGCCTACGGCCATACAATGGTAACTGCGACCATGAAAATCTCAGAATATGTTGTTGTGATATATAATTTCCAAATGGGAATAGCCAATCGGTCGATATTAGTCAAGAAACATTGTTTTATAGCTAAATTAATATGTTGACCTTGAGAGGGAGCTATACAACAAAAAGAGTTTATTATTTACAATTTCATCACTTTAGACTCAATTTCAACCGCGACAACGATCACTGAATATTGTAGGATCGTATATGTTTCCAATATGTTAATTTGAACCAAATTCATGAGCCCATACCAAAACTTTGTAATATCTGTAAGTTGAAATTCAAGTGGGTATAACATTGAAATTGCTTTTATCAGTTTACAATATCCAACCTTTTCCAAGTTTGATTGATATAAAAAATGGGTCGTATAGTTATTTAAGAGCCAATTTTGATGAAGGCTTGATTCATAACAAACTGAACCAAAGCAACAAATCTCCTGTCTTAAGGGTCTTTTTTGCACATGAAATCCAGAGTTCTGAATACCTTTAATATTATATATTGATAGGAAATGTATATTGATGTGTATTATTGATTTCACTTTTATTAGGAGTAGGAACTATTAATGCAAACGGGTTGGAAGCCCTATACAGAAAAATGTATTGTTCTTTTCTTCAATAGACAAGAAATAAATTTGAAAAAATAAACCTATTATTTCAATTTTTTGATAGACAAGAAACAATGAGTAAATATTGTTCTGAGTGCAACTATGTACTTGTGAGAAATGTAAGAACACAGTGAGAAATTAGTAAATACAAAATATGTTTGTTTAGATGAGTTGCTTAACTATTATTTACAAACAATGCAGGTCCAGACTCTCAAGCTTGATAATGTCCAGTGTCCCACATCAACTTCATCACATTACCTAGCAGAATCACTGTGTTCTATGCCACACCTGACTAACCTGACGCTTAGGATGAAATATCAAAAGGACCCCAAAGAGGATTTCTTCTTCACGTTGAAAGCAAAGGTAACATCCTTACAGGTATGAGTGTCCTAAAGTATATGTCATGTAGAGGGTCATTGATAGAAAGAAAGAGCACAAATGAATATATGGTGCACATATTTATATGTTGTTTTTTATTTTTTATTTTTGTTAATGTTTATGCCATTCACTGGATACGTCATAATAGTCATAAAACATGGAACGAAAGAAAACTACACATGGATTGGTTAATTTCGAAATTCAAGTGTGTATATAAAGATTGACATTGTTTTCATCAGTATACAATATTCAACCTTTTCCAAGTTTGATTGATATGAAAAATATGTCATATAGTTATTTAAGAGCCAATTTTAATAAAGGCTTGAATCATTCCAAACTGAACCATAGCAACAAACCTCCTGACTTAAGGGTCTTGTGCATATGAAATCCAGAGTTCTGAATACCTTTAATACAGTAATAGCAAATGTATATTGATGGGTATTATTGATTTCACTGTTATTAGGAGTAGGCTTATCAATGCAAACAGGTAGGAAGCCCTATAAACATTACATATGGAATTATTTTATAATAACTGTTACTAATTACTCCCCTGCCATTTATAGAAAGTTTAGGTGTTTTTTTTCAATAGACAAGAAATAAGTTTTAAAAAATAAATCTATTCATTAATTTTGTTTCAATAAACAAGAAATAAATTAGAAAATACTGTTATGAATGCAACTGTGTAATATAAGGAATTTGTGTGAAATGTAAGAATACAGTGAGAAATTAGAAAATAGTTTGTTTAGATGAGTTTATAATCACTGTTAATAATTACTCCTCTGCCATTTATAGAAACTTTAGTGTGTTGTTTCTTCAATAGACAAGAAATGAATAATATGAAAGTAATATAAGGGATTTGTGTGAAATATAAGAATACCAGTGAGAAATTAGGGGGGGATGTATATATGTATGTATAGATGAGTTGCTAAACTATATTCACAAACAATGCATGTCCAGACTCTCAAGCTTGATGATGTCCCGTGTCCCACACCAGCCTCATCACATCCCCTAGTAGAAGCACTGTGTTCTATGCCAAACCTGACTGACCTGACACTGCATGGATGGAAACTCGATGAGGAGTTCTTCTCTGCCTTGAAAGCAAAGGCGTCATCCATACAGGTATGTGCGTCTTAATGTAAATGAGGGTATTTGAAATAAATAAACTGCAGTATTAGCTTGATGGTGCACATGTATATATGTTTTGTTTTTACCAAACGACCTTTTTTAAATGCCATTCATTTGATATATCGAAGTAGTCATGAAACATGGAATGAAAGCAAACTGCACATGTACTGATTTAATTAAAATTAAAGTATGTATAAGATTGACATTGTTTTGATCAATAATCAATATCCAACCTTTTCCAAGTTTGATTGATATGAAAAATATATCATATAGATTTAAAGAGCCAAGGCTTGAATTTTCGAAACTGCACCATAGCAAACACCTCCTGACTTGGGGGTCTTGTGCACATGAAAGCCGGAGTTATGAATAATAATAATAATAATAATATGTCTTGTTTACCCAGGGTAGCCTCATCAGTATTCATACTGTTTTCCCTGAGGGCCCTGCAATCATATTATTACATTTGATACATTAATATCGAATGCGTATTTCTGGTTATTATTAATTGCATTGTTAGTAGGAGAAGGACTTATCGATGCAAACAGGTTGGAAGCCCTATGAAGCAAACAGAGTTTTAAAAAATACTGCTCTCACTAAATCATCCTCTCCATATAAGCTTTAGTGTGTTCTTTTTCTTAATAATATATCCAATCATTTTTGTTGAGAATGTTATTATGAATGCAAATATGTAATTTATGGAGTTTGTGTGGAATGTAAGAATGTAATTAGTTTTAAAAAAATGAATGCATGTATAGATGATTTACCCAACTATATTCACAATGAAAACAGGTCCAGACTTTCCAGCTTCATGAAGTGAAATGTCCCACACCCGCCTCAAAACATCACCTAGCAGAAGCACTGTGTTCTATGCCAAACCTGTCTGACTTGACACTTGGAATGGATCCCAATGAGGAGTTCTACTCTACATTGAAAGCAAAGGCATCAACCTTACATGTATGTGTGGCCTAATGTAAATTTTTTAATGGAGAGGTTCATTCAAAGAAGAAAAAAGGGCAGTAATGATTATATGGTGCACATGTATATTATTATTTTTTGTTTTTGAAAATGATACAACAGAAAAGATCTGCTAGATCTACTAGTGTTGTTAGATCTAAATGTTTCCATAAACATGCTTAAATTTCACTATTTAAAGCAGCCACATACCTTTGAATAAATAGGCATGCCTTGGCTAATATCAGAATTCATCTGATATAAAGTTATATTCATCCATGTTTGGCAATGTTTAGCTTTCCTTTTAATCTAAATACCTCATATTTCCTTTCAAACATGATGTAGTTACTTAGTAATCAAAACAAGTTTCAATACTCATTGCTGTTGCAAGGCAAGTTTGGAATGGACTAGTCACAGAAGGTATACATTAGCTGTATTACATGCTGAAACAAACCTAAACAAAAACATGTGATCGTACCAAGATATCAAAACTATGAGAGCATGATGAGAAAGACAACAACTACTCAAATTACTGTAAACAGATACATAACTTAGACAATGAATCCAATAGTTTTCCAAGAAAAGCCACAGAAATAGAGACATTTGAGGAGTTACTAGGTACATTCCTATTGGAATGGGCATGCTGCGAGGTTATTACACAGAATCAACTCTACTGCCCTCTGTGGTAAAAAGCAATATAGCAGTGGATTCAAGCATAGCGATTAGCACTATTAAACAATAAATAAGCAGCAGGCCCATTTCAATAAAAATGTTCCCAGTAAAACCTCAAATATCACTATTTCTGTGGCATTCCTTGGACTAACTGCTTACGCTAATGTTGAGTAGTTATCTTTTCCAATGTGTTTTCATAGTTGTTAATGATATCTTGGTACCATAACGTATATGTATTTGTTTTGGTTTGTTTTGGCACACATTACAGCTAATGCAGTGTACTGCACCTTCCTTCTATGACTAGTCCGAACTTGCCTTGCAACAGCAATGAGTATTGAAACTTGTTACGATAACAAAGTGAATATCAGCTTTTTAAAGCAGCATGCAGTGTTAAGAATAAGAAATACGAATGTTGTCTTAACAAAATAATTTGATCGGTATGTAGTGAAGAATCTTTTAGAAAGCCATTTTATTATGCCTCCGTTACGAAGTAGCCGGAGGCATTATGTCCGTCCGTACGTACGTCCCGTTCTCGTGATTGCGTTATCTCAAGAACCGATGGATGGATTCCTGCCAAACTTAAACCATGTATGTATCTGGCAGAGCTAATGAACTGATTAGATTTTGGGGTCACGAATTAAAAGGTCAAAAGTCACAGGGCTCATTATGTATGCAAAAATAGCTCGTGATCACGTTATCTCAAGAACCGATTGATGGATTCCTGCCAAACTTAGATCATGTATATATATATAGCAGAGTTAATGAACTGATTAGAATTTGGGGTCACGAGTTCAAAGGTCACAGGGCTCATTATGTATGCAAAATAGCTTGTGATCGCGATATCTCAAGAACCGATGGATGGATTCCTGCCAAACTTTAGTCATGTATGTATCTTGCAGAGCCAATGATCTGATTAGATTTTGGGGTCAATGGTCACAGGGCTCATTATGTATCCAAAAATAGCTTATGGTCACATCATTAGAACCGATGGACAGATTACCATCAAACTCAAAACATGTATTTATCTTGCAGAGCCAATGAACTGAGTAGATTTTGGGGTCATGAGGCCAAAGGTGAAAGGTCATGGGTGTCATGTATGCAAAAATAGCTTGTGAACGCCTTCTTATTAGAACTGACGAATGGATTACTATCAAACTCGGGACATGTATGTATTTTGCAGAGACATCGAACTGATTAGACTTTAGGATCATAAGATCAAAGACCAAAGGATCATACATGTATATAAAAAAATAGCTGTAATAGTGATATTCTGTGAACCTGTTAATGGATTACAATCAAACTTGAATTTGAAAAATTGCTCTATGGCGGACGCATCATTTTCGATTGCGCGCAGTCGAACATCCATCTAGTTATTCCAACATTACTTTTTATGTAGCTTGATTCTTTCATCCTGAATGAATACATAATGGTTGGTGGCTCACATGTTCTATTAGTAAGACGATATTAGTACTAAACATCTTCAAACACCGACATAATGAATATAATGTCAAGTGGAAGAATGTAGCAATCTGTGCCGAGGTACTCATGTGTTGATTTATTTCATTGCTAAAAATGTCAAATTTAATCTAAGAATTACAAAATTGTCCATCTATGTGGTATGCAAGCACATGGACAGAAAAGGAGACAGTCAGCAAAGAAACATCCAAGGATGAAGTGATTAGATTATTGGGTGAGATGTGAAAGGTCAAAGGTTACAGGGCCATTCAATTTATTATAAAAATCACATAAATTTATAGTCAGTGTGATATAATATAAACACATTAAACCAATCTTGGCTCAAGTACGTATAGAGCTGTAAGGAAGAACTGATTGAGTTTGGGAAGTAAGAGATCAAAGGTGAAAGATAACAGGGTCATCTATCTATCAGGCTATAGTTCATCCAGACATGTGACAAAGCCCTCCTCATAACATTTCCATTCTCTTCTGTCTTTAGCTATTCTAGTCCAAGCGGTCGTTCCCATGTATGATGTTAGGTCATCTCTCCATCTTCTCTTCTGCCTTCCTCTTCTTCTCTGTCCCACCCTTGGTTGCCATTCTAGTTAAACGATTTTTCCATCTATTGTCCTGAAGTCTTGCTACATGCCCACCCCGTCTCCACTTTGATTCTCTGACTGTCTCCATGATGTATTTAACCTTTGTTTTTTGGCGTATGACTTTGTGATTGATTTTGTCACTAAGAAGAAGAATGTTCAACCAATGCATTCTAACAACTATGACATATGGATCAGAAACATGGTCATGGACAAAGGATCTCGAACAGAAGCTTGTGACTACTCAACGAACTATGGAGAGAAAGATGTCGCATTTATCTCTGCGAGACAAACAGGGTCATGAAATGTTACAAATCCCAGAAAATACCTTATTGGTCTAAAACAAAATTAAAAATGTGCCAGTTTCAACCAAACTAGGCTCAGGTATATGTGTGCATTAAAGGATGAATTGAAAAGCGTTTGGGTTCGTCAGGTCAGATTTGTTAGGTTATAGGATCATTGATCTTCTGCATTGCGTATATTACATATTGGTAAATGTCTATTTTATTCTCAAACACATTGCAGACAGGAAAGGAGGCAGATTCCACCCACCTAAACCCTTTTAGGGTTTAATCGTAAATTGAATGCTCTTCTGTTCTCTGATCCTCTAATATAGTATGAGGAAAAGTTTTAAGATTTGTCCTAATGGGTAGTTTTTATGCCTCCGCTACAAAGTAGCCAAAGTCATTATGTTTTCTAGTTGTCCGTCCGTACTTCTCTACATCCCGTTCTCTTCATCGCGTTATCTCAAGAACCAATTGATGGATTACTGCCAAACTTGGGTCATGTATATGTATCTTGCAGAGCCAATGAACTGATTAGATTTTGGGGTCATGAGATCAAAGGTCAAGGTCACGGGGCTCTCTATGTATTCAAAAATAGCTTGTGAACGCATTGTCAATACTGACAGATGGATTACTATCAAACTCTGGACAGGTATGTCAGCCTTTTCACACACAGCTAAAATTCATCGTATCTAGAGATGATTAGTATAAACGTGTTTAACTCAACAGTTTTAAACATGTTTATAGAAAATTTTCCCTGTGTGAACATCGATTATACGATGTTGGGATAGATATGAAGTCGCGATTCATACGCCCCTAAAAGCAGGCTGCAGATACGAAGTTCGTATCTAGAGAGCTTGACATTTTGTGTGTGAAAGGTTATTCGTGTTTAAAAGTGTTTAAACTGGATGGGGCGTGCGCTTTGATTGATATGACATGACCTTCAATGCGCAATGGAACTACTGCGCATTTTACGAGCAGAAGTTAATCACGAAACGATTAACGATCGCACCGAAATTTCTGTGTGTGAATAATGTTGTATGTACAGGTGATTAGTTTATAGCCCTTTAAACTAATCATGTTTATAGAATTTTAGCTGTGTGTGAAAAGGCTGTGTATCTTGCAGAGCTGATAAACTGATTATATTTTATGGTCATGACGTCAAAGTTCAAAGGGTCATACATTTATATGAAAAATAGCTTGTAATCACGATATTCTGAAAACCTGTTCGTGGATTACAATCGAACTTGAATTTTTAAAATTGCTTCTGTTTTGGTTTGTAAAATCGCTCTATGGCTGAGGCATCATTTCGACTGCGTACAGTTGAACATCCATCTAGCTTTTTTCTTACTTGATGTCAATATCCTAATTCAATTACTGGTGCTATAGTAGATAGTGCTACCAGTACTACTGCAGTAAACCTATTATTAATATTACAGTTTTCATGAAATTGCAACATGTATTGGATCAATTTCTTTTTGAAATTTGTGTAATCTCTTGTGCAACATTTGTGTTACTCTAACCTTTTTTAATTGTCCATACTTCTTTTTTTTTCCTGCTTATTTTCATCTGTTTATTGGATGTTACTGTAGCTATTGAGTGTATATTCCCCAAGAAAAATTGATTATATGCCAGAATGTTGCTTTTATATGTTACAGGGATGTTTTCCTCAGATCAGGAAGGGAAACTTCAGGTTCAATGGAATTGATTATGATGACTTAAACTCATTTCCTCATACCCTCCCATTTTTAAAAGGTCAGTACAGTATATGTGATTTTTAAAAAAAATCAGATAACAGCATGTAGACTTTTCATGAAGAGCCTCAAATGGAATACTGGGAAAAGATACAATGCTGATACCCCAGCAGAGAGCATACAATAAAGTGATGCTGTGTACCTTAAAAGCATCGTTTAACAATGTTAAATCTGAGATGCACAGCCGTACGTATTATCAGTTTCTGTGATATGGTATAATTTTGAAGCCCTAAAGAAAATTCCGCTTCAAAATGATCAAGAAGTGCCTCAAAAAAGTAAAAAAAAATTGAGTGACCGGTTTTACCATGCTTGTTTTCCCAATAAGACTGTAGTGTTATGAAAACTGTTAGGAAAATGCAAACTTTGTATCCGATTTCCTCTCATATATCTTGATAATCAGACAGGCTTGTAAAAGTCATTGGCTTCCTGAATGACCTAAAGGTTTATAATTATCATTGCAGCATGAGCTAAATCGAGGATTTTGTTTCAGAATCTGAGACAAAGTTACCCAATCCCTTTAAAACAATTCAGATTTCTTGTCTGACAAAACTAAATAAATGTTGATTTTTATTTGTTCCTAGTTGTGTGTGTGTGTGTGCTCTTGATATTTTGGTTACACCGTAGTCTCTTCCATTTTTTGTTTACTTCTTCTTCATTCACTGATCGAAATGTTTCTTGAGAGTGGTACTTTCCATAATACCAATAGTAGATAATTTTTTTATTTTCTCCATGAAAGCAACCTATTGGTGATGTACACTATCCAAGAAGGACATTACCACCATCGGACCACCCTCAACAGCAACCCATTGGTGATGTACACTATCCAAGAAGGACATTACCTTCCTCAGACTACCCTCAACAGCAAACCATTGGTGATGTACACTATCCAAGAAGGACCTTACCACCATCAGACCACCCTCAACAGCAACCCATTGGTGATGTACACTATCCAAGAAGGACCTTACCACCATCAGACCACCCTCAACAGCAACCTATGGGGGATGTACATTTTTCAAGAAAGACATTACCTTCATCAGACCACCCTCGGCAGTCCCCAGTATGTTGGCAAAGTATCAGATACTGTATGTCAATTTTCTCAGCCACACAGAGAAGGCAGCAGCTGTCAGAGCAGGCCTTGCAAGAGGCAAGCTCCTTCTACTCGGTCAAGAGCTCCACAGTATGATCCTGAATTTCCAGAGAAGCAATCAAAGCATGAAGTCTGGTTGCAATGGTATCGGTAGAGTAAGACAGTGTCCCACAGGTAACACTTCATCTTGACTTTGTGTATGTACGATACAGGGCTCCACACTAACTTTTGTTGGGGAAAAGAGGTTCAGATTTAATTGTTTACAGTCTGTATGCAAAAGCCCTAAGTAAAATCTTGTAGGAGTTTAAGTATGTAATATTTCAAATTATCTTATCAAAATGTCACTGTATAGTCAATGTTATCGCACATGCTCAGAAAAATATAATTTGTTAGAATTCAATTTATTACCAGAAATGACCCAGATGTTGATCTAGTTATCATGTCAACAAACTTGATAGACCTCAATATACTTGAGAACTATTTTTTTTCTGGTAAGGATGTATGTAATAGGCCTCAGTTTTCAGTGTAACGTTTTACATGACGTGGATTGTAGTTTGTAAATTTAGAGCTACATCCAGTTCCAGATTTAAAAATCCATTAGAGGAAATATTTTCCAGCATTTTCTTCACATCATTCCAGTGTAGAAGTAAATATGCTGCTATAATTTTAAGATACATGTCTCTTTTGTCAATGTAACATGCCTGAGTTATCAGTGTGATATTCAATTTACAATAGAGTATTGTTTTTACATGTTTAACTACATTTACTAGTACTGCATAATAAACCCATTTGAGGAAATATTTTCCCAGATTTTCTTCACATCATTCCAGTGTACATGTAAATATGCTGCTATAATTGTACGATATATGTTTATTCTAATTGTATTCAGTACTGGATTCCAATAATGTTCATGAACATATTCAGGCTGTTCTTCGCATCATTATGATTACGATTATGCAATGTTGAGATACATGTACATTGTACCTTGTAAATAGGTTATATATTTTAGTAAGTTTGCATTCCTGATTGGCTTATAACATACATATGTAGATAGTACTCTTATGAGCATTCCGTACCTTGACTTTTGATCACCATCCTCTTCTGATTAAGTGATGTCATTTTTATAATCCACTCTGATTGTCATAATAGACATTGCGAATCGCTCAGATCTGTGAGTTTATTCTGAATTAAGTCACACAAACGAATATACTTACATGTCTTTCTATGTATATTGGATGATCATTACTGAAATGAAGTTTGCAGTGCCTTACATATTTCAACATTTTGATGTTAAAGTTTGATGATGATGTATTTGTTAATTAGTGAGTATCCCATTAGCTGAAACGGTGTCAAGTGACACTCAACATTTTGTTATATTCGCACGACTGTGCAATATAACAACCTTATTTTGCATCATAACACATGCAAAAGTGAATTAAACTGCGCACATCTCTTCTAGTTATCTACGCGTTACCTGTTGTTCGCATTGTCTCAACTGCACGCATCTGATGCGAAGGCAACCTGAAAGTAATCAAGAGGGCCTGACTCTAAAAGGTTCGCAAATTCCCACAATTTGATATAACAAATATTGCATGAATTTTATCGTTCAGTGCAACAGGTATTCACCCCATATTCAGATTTCCCATCGTACCGTTATATTTCATCCTCAGCCTATGGCCTTTGTGAAATATAACATCACTCAGGAAATTCTGAAATTGTTGGTTCATATTAAGCGAGTGCCTATATTCTGAAGTGAGGGAAGCTGATGTAAAGCATATCCGTTTGATGTAAACTACAACTGTATGCATGTGTACATACAAACATAAATATAAATATCCTTCTTATTGAAATGTTCATTACGTCTGGTTGGGGGATGTTTTTAATCATTGCATTCAATCTATATACCCCTGTAATGTATACTGCATTGATAAATAAAGCTTGATAAGACTCAAATTTATACGAGTGCGAAGTTTGAATAAATTTGAAAATCAAATAAAATATGATTTATCTTGTGATTATTTTGAAAATAGGAGCAGCAAAGTATGGATAAAAGAATGAGAGATGAAAGAGAAAATTGAGATACGAAATAGGTGTGAACATAAAGGAGATATATTTTATTGAACTAACCCCTTATGAATTTCTGAATATTTGTTGATTTTACCAGTGACTGCCATTCCTCTTTGTATTTCTTTCAGTCTCTCTCTCTCTCTCACATTACCTTTTATGCTTGTTGTTATTTTATTTGTTGGTCAATGTAGTATTTATGTCTTGTTATTTTATGTTATTTCCATTCCAGTCATATCAGAAAATGATGATGTGAGAGTTGAAAGAATAGTTGAGTGATCAAAACCAAGATAGAAGAAGCAAAAGCAAGGGGTTATCCCTATTCATCAATAAAGAGAGAGAGGGGGCAGGGGGAGAGAGAGGCAGCCGGAGATAGAGGGAGTGGTGAGGCAGAGAGATAACGAGAGAGAAAGATGAAAGAAGAAGAATTTTAAAGAGAGGGAGATCGATAGAGAGAGAGAGAAAAGGGGAAATAGAGAGGGGGCGGGGATAGAAAGGGTGAGAGAAAGGCAAAGTGTGTGTATGTAAGTGAGATAGGAGATTCAGACAGACAGACAGAGAAAAAAATGGGAGACCAAAAATTAAAGTCGGAAAGATTATTTAAAGAGAGGGAGAAATGAAGAGAAAAATAACGATAGTGAAGGATACGGGTGATAAAGAATGTGAAGCGTAGAGGGAGACAGAATAGGTAATGGAAGCAGGAAAGAGTGATATAAAGTAGGTTTAGGTTAAGTTGATACACTTCATCCATCATGATGTTTTACAAGCCTTAATATTGATAACAGCTTCAATCGTCAACCAGAAAACAAGAGCACGCAACACAGATATTTTGTTTCTTGATTATAAAGGTGTCGTGGTCGAGTGGATACGTCACCGGACTGTCGATCAACAAGATCCGCGGTTCGAGTCCCGCCGCGGCACTAATGTCCTTTGGCAAGACATTGATCTACAGTAGCCACACTCAACCCAGGTGATGTAAATGGGTACCTGGCAGGAATTAATTCCTAAAAATGCTGGAGCGCTGTAATGGCAGCTAGGTTAAAGCCGGGGTAATAATAAATGCGCCTCGGAATAAAATTTCTAGATAGACGGCACTATAAAAATGCCTATTATTATTATTATTATTATTATAGAGGAGAGAGATATCCGGTCGCGTCTTATTTTCCACACAAATGAAAATATACAAAGTTCAACACGATCAACTCTTGATCAATCACAATGGTGTAGGGGTATGCTGCCATCAACGTTGAATTAGCTATTAAATCCCCCACACCCAGGTTCTCTCTACCATCCTAGAATATGAACTTGATTGAAAGTTAAAGCCCCTCTAAAGTGTTGGGAGCCCCAAATTCGCTTTAAACAAATGGATGGCAAAGTCCACTCCAATTGTGCAATGATGTGAAAGAGGATGTCATTATTTTAACACTCAAGCCTGCAAGGATTTTCAAAACAACTGTGTTTGAAGAAGGATATTGATTAATGAATACAAAACTTGGTTTTTCTGTTAAACGCAGAAAACCTAAATGTTGTATTCCTTCATCAATATTCGTCTTCAAACAAATTTATTCTGAAAATCCTTTCAGAAATTAGTGTTAAGTGGCATCCTCCCTTGCTTCATAATACAATTTGAGTGAATTTATTCCATTCCTATTTATGGGGCTCCCAACACTTTAGAGAGGCTTTAACAACATGATTCAAGCGGTTTGATACATAAACTCGATTTTTACGAGTGTACATGTGTTGAGTAATTCATCAGGGTATGCTAACTGGGTGAAAAGACTTGTGCTGATAGTCATACACCGTGATAATAATTACAACACATTTACAGGTGTTATATTATGATATAATTTCATTTTCCCGGGAATGATTCGGATTTAATCAATGACACATACAATATATAAAGGACTCGAATAATAACACGGAACAAATTTAGGTCAACAGAAAAAAATCCGGTTCCCCGTTTTTTTTAGGGTGCTAAAATTGCTATCGCTCTGCGGAGATTTTACCTTTCCCTTCCGTATGTCTATAAAGCCACACCATTTGAAAAGTGAAATAGATTATAGTGCATAACATGATTATGTGTATTATGGTGATGAGGCATCCCGTATATTCCATGAGCCCAACAATAAGTCTATCTGTGCTACAGTATGTTGAATTTGAATTTTGAATTTGAATTTATTAACAACAACACATCACAATAATGACAGTACATATGAACAATCATACAATGCAAAACATAATGCTGATACATGTATACATAACATAAGAGTAATGTCGATTGAACAGTAATGGTTTTAAAACGATGTTTAGACATGCATGTACATCTGCATACTATTACATGTACAAAAGATATATATGTAAATATGTGTATTACTATATTTAGGTGAAGTTGTTAATGGAAACTAGAAGTTAGCACAAGTGCTAGTCGAGCCTAGTTCCATTCTTTGGGAAGATTTTTTTCTGTTAATTTTTGTATACATAATTCCATGTATACAAGTTTGGATTTTAGAAAGGGATCCGTGCTTTTGAAGAACTCAAAGGGATTCCATCTAAGCTTACACTGTGATGCATATTCATCATGATTGAAATATATATCTAGTCATCAGCCAGCGTACATGTTCTCACGTAAACAAACAATTTGAATTTTTATTTCGTGTTGGCTTTAGTTTGTTCCTTTGCATTGCCTGTTTTGTTATCATTCTGAGATGCATTGAACCGCTTGATTGGCCCTCCAGAGCTCACAGTGAGAGTCTGCTGTTTCAGCACATTTCATAAAATGTTCGGCGATGCTATTGTTCACGTTTTGAAAGTTATATAATATAATATATCTACATATAACGCTAAATATGTTACATTAACCAGATATCATAAAACTTGTATATTACCCTAACACTAATCCTAAACCTTACCCTAACCCTACATTCTAAACAATACAACTAATTAAAATAATGACTAATGATTACACCTGTTGTTTCTTGGGAGGCCTTTAAGGTTCCTATGCATGCAAACATACGTAGAGGGCAGTAATTCTATTGTTAAATCGTTAACAGGGCATGAAAATGTCCTACTAATGACCATGTCTACTTAATGAGAAGGTTGAGTTCTGGGAAGAGGTGAAAAATAATTTGTGAACGTTATCATTCTTACTACGCAAGTGTTGAAGAACATCATATAAGACATGTTCCCTGAAAAGCATGGCTCTTCAAATGCCTTCATATTCTAAATAGACCTAGGCTATGTCATGTAACATCGTAAAAATCCAGGGTAGGATTTTTACGCCACCGTGTTCGTGTAGTCCCATGCATGCATATACATTTTCTGTGTACAGTGTTTGTAACTTCACCAAGACTTGGACAAATTTCTTTTCATTTTGATGATTCCAGAACCTTGCAATACACACAAATTCTTATATGCTAGATGATCAACCTTTTCTGGTCGATTCCACACCGTTTCTTTCACAATGCAATCGCATGACCAGAACTCAACTTCATCTTTGATGACTGATTTTTTAACTACATATGTCCGTCTAATGACGCTGTAAGCTGATGTATACAATGTTTGGGATGTTTGAGCCTTAATTAAAAAAAAATGATTTATCCGATCAAATACCTTATACAATAATTTCAAAACCTTCATAAACTCAAATTCTTACGTCCTTTATAGGCAGCAGGGCTTGTCAATGAAATTCAGAACGACCCTTGTTATAATATAACATGTCCAGTGATCAGAGCAAACAGACTGTTAACATGATGTGACACTGCTCGAGTCTATATTGGATTTGCTATATACTGTATGTCAACCGTCATATCGATCACTATGGAGTTTGGCTACCAGTACTATCAGCAGCCCCAGCCTCACCAGCAAACGGAAGACAGACAGAACACAAAATTATACAGTACCCCCAACCGGCAAAGGATAGCTCGGTGTGCACTTGGTGTGGCGGTGTGGCAGGGGTATGTATTATCGTGGCCGTATCGACCACCCTGACTCACGAAATGAGGGTCACTATTCATAATACGAAATGAGGGTCGCTATTCATAATACGAAATGAGGGTCGCTATTCATAATACGAAATGAGGGTCGCTATTCATAATACGAAATGAGGGACGCTATTCATAATAGTAGTAGAGGGTCGCTATTCATAATAAGAGTAGAGGGTCGCTATTCATAGTACGACATGAGGGTCGCTATTCATAATACGAAATGAGGGTCGCTATTCATAGTACGAAATGAGGGTCGCTATTCAAAATAGGAGTAGAGGGTCGCTATTCATAATAGGAGTAGAAGGTCGCTATTCATAATAGTAGTAGAGGGTCGCTATTCATAATAGGAGTAGAGGGTTGCTATTCACAATAGGAGTAGAGGGTCGCTATTCATACTAAGAGGAGAGGGTCGTTATTCATAATAGGAGTAGAGCGTCGCTATTCATAATAAGAGTAGAGGGTCGCTATTCATACTAAGAGTAGAGGGTCGCTATTCATACTAAGAGTGGAGGGTCGCTATTTATACTAAGATTGGAGGGTCGCTATTCATAATAGGAGTAGAGGGTCGCTATTCATAATAAGAGTAGAGGGTCGCTATTCATAATAAGAGTAGAGGGTCGCTATTCATACTAAGAGTAGAGGGTCGCTATTCATACTAAGAGTGGAGGGTCGCTATTTATACTAAGATTGGAGGGTCGCTATTCATAATAGGAGTAGAGGGTCGCTATTCATAATAAGAGTAGAGGGTCGCTATTTATAATACAAAATGAGGGTCGCTATTCATACTAAGAGTGGCGGGTCGCTATTCATACTAAGAGTGGAGGGTCGCTATTCATAATAGGAGTAGAGGGTCGCTATTCATAATAAGAGTAGAGGGTCGCTATTCATAATAAGAGTAGAGGGTCGCTATTTATAATTAAAGTAGAGGGTCGCTATTCTCTGTAAGACATGAGGGTCGCTATTCATAATGCGAAATGAGGGTCGATATTCGTTATAGGAGTAGAGGGTCGCTATTCATAATAGGAGTAGAGAGTCCCTATTCAAAATAGGATTAGAGGGTCGCTATTCATAATAAGAGTAGAGGGTCGCTATTCATAAAAATTCATAATATGTTATTATATTATATCTATTTTACTGACACTTTAAAATGATGTATGATAACAATGTTCATATTATATTTATTCTTGGGAACCTACAAAAACAGGCTATGCTTTCCAGTAGGTTTCTGTTTCATTTCATAATTTGTTATCTTACTTTGTCAACTATATTCTTTATTGTGCAAACAATTTTTATGTGAAATTCAATTTAATTCAATTCAATTTTATTTCATTCAGTTTAAAAGACAACATTTCATATAACAACCAGCTATATAACATGAAATACACATTAAGAACATATTTGACATTTGGACATAAAATAAACTGAAAAGGTTGCAACCTGAAAGGAAAAAAATAATCCTTATATAAAGGATAAAGCTTGACCATTTTTTTATAATAAACAAAAATGAATAAATAAAATAAATCAATCATTCAATCAATAAGAGTAGAGGGTCGCTATTCATAGTACGACATGAGGATTGCTATTCATAATAAGTGTAGATGGTCGCTATTCATAATACGAAACGAGGGTTGCTATTCATACCAGGAGTAGAGGGTCGCTATTCATAGTACGAAATGAGGGTCGCTATTCATAAAACGAGAAGAGGCTTCTATTCATACAAAATAAATAGCATTGAACAAAATGTTAATAACAAAGGGAAATATTGCATGCAGGACACCCCTACGGCTATGGCGTAGCTGTGGGAGGGGGGACACATGGCCCTGAATACATTTTTTTTATTTTTAAAGTAGGTTTATTCTACCTTTTATCTTTGATAATTTGATAGAGACATCTTCCGCTCCTGTGGTGACGAAAAAAAGAAATGAATGACACATATAATCCTATTGTAATTTGTCCTCCGTGTTAGAAATCTTGCCTACCACCCTCCCCCCGACCAGGCTTTGATCCAGGATTTCTTAGGGGTGGGGGAGGCCCAAATTTGAAATCAAATGAAACATTTAAAGTGCTGAAATTTTAAAAAATCTCGCCGGCCGATATTTCACTCAACCCCCCCCCCCCCCTTCAGTTGAGCAAAAGGAAAAAAGGTAAATTGATGGTCACACTTTTTGTCTTCTTTTTCCCCCTTTTTTTTGGGGGGGGGGGGGTGGAGGTCAGGGGGCAAAGGTCCGCCAGGCCTGCCCCCTACTGATCTTATCCAGGCCCATCATCATATATTTAAGGACTGAGTTTGCTATTAAAGAAACTAGTAATTGTTTATACGACAATAATGTTTTTGTAGAAAGTAGCCTTTAGTAGGACTTATGGATCTACAAATTATATAGCGGGGTTGGACCGGACCATGAGCCAAATTATACTGCCCAGAAAGAGGTGAGAGGGGGGCACTTTAGAATTATGTTTTGAATAGGGGGCTTGAACACTTTCGGACCTTGGAATGTGTTCGCGTCATATATATAGCGTACAAAGAGGTAATGCAATCCGAATATAACTCAAACATGTATTATCTTTTTCTTCTGTTAGAGGAGAGGGCGATGGTGGTGGTGATGGGTAAGGAGGTCTGATAATGTTTAATTATACAGTAGTGCAACAGAGTCAAAGTAAAAAACGCAGTGAGAAAATTGTTTTTGTTTTTATTTAAGGATGGGATATCTAGCCCTCGTATATAGCAACAAGGGGGCAGGATATAATGATAAATACAGAACAAACAAAGGAAAAATACGGAATGTTAACATAAATATGCATGCAGGGCCCGAGATGATGGGTCACGTACATATTCCAATATGTTTTCAATAAATGTTTTCTACAAATATTCGGGGCCATGTGGCGCCCCCCCCCCCCCCCCGCCTAAGCCACAACCGTGGGTGTCCCCTATCCATTATTTCGCTTTCGTATTAGCATTTCGTTTATTGCTTATTTCATTTTTCATATTTTATTTAAATAGTATTATGAATAGGGACCCTTATTAATAACGACCCGGATTTTGTATTATGAATAGCGACCCTCTTCTCAGAATACCGAACCTCTTCTTTGAGTATGAGTAGCGGGACCATTCGCGAAGGAAACCTGCGCATGCGCACATGGTAAAAATAAGACGCAACCGGGGATTCCCCTTTCATGCGCCATTTTTTCTGTGCCCCAGAAATGTGCATATGCCTACTGCCGCGCCATCTTACTTCCGATTTCGATTCAGTGATTGATATTGCCTTGAGATCTTTCTTCAGTTGCAGAAGATTTCGATGTAAGTCTTTGTGAACCTGGCCTGATCAGACTGAACCGAGGTTAGTATATTTCAAATAACATTGTTCCTTATGTTAGCTAATTCAGCAATGCACACCAGCAACACATAGATCTAAGCCTACATAGTACATGTAGCTATATAGGATTATAGCCAGTGGTCGATGCTAATGCGTAGCGCGTACGTACATGGGCGCTGAGCATGGGTGATGAAACTCCAGGGTGCTCCGACGCCGATCCATATTTAATAGTATGAAATAAGCTTAGCTATGGCAACATTTTATAGTTATTATTGTTATAGAATCAGGCGCTTGTTCAGTAAGGTATCCAAAAATGACCCGTAACTCCGGCGCACAGACAGTGGGCCAGAATCGCCTCAAAGTGTGCCAAAATTCAAAATGGGCGAATGTGAATTTTTATATTTTTTTCATTCGCTTGGGGAAGAAAACATTCTAAAGAATATTTTTCCACCCATATTTTAATATTTAGCGAGTTTTAAAAGTGTTATATACCCCTGCGAACATGGAATAAAATATATGTGTTGCTCCAAAAATGATAAAAATTAAAAGAGGCAACTTTACAAGGCTTTCATCGAAAGGGTGCGGTGCGGCGTGGTGTGGTGTGCTCAATGCACCCATTCGATAAAAGAGAAGGGGCTTTTCTCGAAAGGGTGCGTTGAGAGCGGAGTACCGTTTTAACACACCCTTTCGATAAAAGCGGGGGGGGGGGGGGGGGGGGGCTTTTCTCGAAAGGGTGCGTCGACTAGTCTTTCGCATCAGTCGTTTAAAATGAGGATCTGGGACAGAAGGTAATAGTTGCCAATTTAAGTACATCGAAAATGTATTAAATAAAACGGAATGGTTGTTGTTGTTGTTTTAGTTTTAAGGGCGTGTGTCATTCAATTATGAATATTTACGCCGTCTTGATTACAGAGTGGTCTCTTTCGTTATTACTATGTTGATGGGGGAGACAGAGAGAAGGAAAAAAGGGAAAGGGAAAGGGAAGATAAAAGGAAAGAAAGAAGAATAAGAAGAAAAGAGGGAAACGGGGGGGGGGGGGCGAAGGGCTCTTGCCTCCTCCTCACCCCCCCCCCCCCCCCCGCCAAAAAATAAATAAGAGAGAGAAGGGAAAGGGAAAGGGAAAGAGAAGATATAAGGAAAGAAAGAAGAGGAAGAAGAAGAAGAAAAGAGGGAAACGGGGGCGAAGGGCTCTTGCCCGCCCCCCCCCCCCCCCTCCAGCCAAAAAAATTAATAAGAGAGGGAGAGGGAAGGGAGAGGGAAAGAGAAGATAAAAGGAAAGAAAGAAGAGGAAGAAGAAGAAGAAAAGAGGGAAACGGGGGCGAAGGGCTCTTGCCCGCCCCCCCCCCCCCTCCAGCCAAAAAAATAAATAAGAGAGGGAGAGGGAAGGGAGAGGGAAAGAAAATGTAAAAGGAAAGAAATAAGAAAAGAGGGAAACGGGGGAAGGGCTAAAGACCCTTACCTCCCCCCCCCCCCCCTCCCGCCAAAAAATAAATAAGAGAGGGAGAGGGAAGGGAGAGGGAAAGAAAATATAAAAGGAAAGAAAGAAGAGGAAAAAGAATAAGAAAAGAGGGAAACGGGGGCGAAGGGCTCTTGCCTCCTCCCCCCCCCCCGCCAAAAAATAAATAAGAGAGAGAAGGGTAAGGGAAAGGGAAAGAGAAGATAAAGGGAAAGAAAGAAGAGGAAGAAGTAAAAGAAAAGAGGGAAACGGGGGCGAAGGGCTCTTGCCTCCCCCCTCCCGCCAAAAATATAAATAAGAGAGAGAGAAGGGAAAGGGAAAGGGAAAGAGAATATTAAAGGAAAGAAAGAAGAGGAAGAAGAATAAGAAGAAAAGAGGGAAACGGGGGCGGGGGGCTCTTGCCTCCTCCCCCCCCCCCCCCCGCCAAAAAATAAATAAGAGTGAGAGAGAGAAGAAAAGGGAAAGAGAAGATAAAAGGAAAGAAAGAAGAGGAAGAAGAAGAAAAGAGGGAAACGGGGGCAAAGGGCTCTCGCCTCCTTTTTTTTTTCTTTCTTTTCCTTTCTCTCCTATTCTCCCTCTTTTTCGTGTTTCTCTTTCTTTCTTTTCCTTTTTCCATTCCCTCTCTTTTTTCTCCTCCCCCTTTTCTCTTTTTTCCCGACGGCAGCGCAATTTTACCGACAGTATCCTGACAGGTGGGGGGGGGGGGCGTGTCGCACCCCCACATCCCCCTTTGAAGACGTCCCTACCTACGCCACTGTTGGCCACCACAAGGCTATCAATACAAATTAAGACATATTAATGCGATTTTCGTTTAATGTTGCAGAGAGATAAGTATTTTCTCTATGAACTTGTTTAATGGAAGGAAAATAAATAATATTAAAAACATGAATACTATAGCGGTATAATGATGAGAGAGATGATTTAAGTCATACTTTTTTCCAATGTGATTGCAGTAGACTTGAGGGTGGGGGGGGGGGGGTCCCCCTAAGATCTCGGCCGTTTCACAGCCGATCGCCGCGAAATTGTGCATGCATGTCAAGTGAAGTGTATAAAAAACTATGGTAATTTCAATTTTTTTGAAAAATTCACTCATTTGCATATTTATGGTAATTTATGCAAACAAGGTCAGAGAATTCACATTTTTACCCATAAATCATGTATAATTCATATTCAAACGTTCTTTTTCACTACATATATTCGTTTAAATAATAATACGACAACAAAGTTGGAAGAGCCAGTTTATCTCTATGTTATCTCTTGTTTTGATAATTTGTATTGATGTATTATATTGATTTTGTTGTTTTATTTCATTTCTAACCACAATTCAACTATTTTGACCCCCCCCAAAAAAAAAAAACACATTAACTTGAAAACAAGACCAAATAACCAATGTTTTTGATTTTTTTCAAAAGGATAAATGGTATTTCCATATGTTTGGTACATAAATCACAAAAATGAGCGATTTAAGGGCTGACATGCAAAAACAAAAGGTCACGTGACTCCGCAACTATACGTCCAATTTTCAACAAAAAAATGTTTCAAAAGATGCGTAAGACTCGAAAGAAAAAAGTCATGAAAGAAAAACTTTATATCTGCCGCGGTTCCGGAGTAGTCGCGAAATTACTAGAGAGCACTAATCTTTTTTGGGGCCCTCAAAAATTTGAAAAATCGTACCCCCCCCCCCCCTCGAACGCCAGGGAGGGGGGGGGGCCTATCTCCCCAAAACGGTAAAATTAACGTGTTTTTTTTACACGTTTTTTTTTCACAGGGCGAAGCCCTCAGAAGCTCAGGGGTATTAAACATCAAAATTAATGTCGGATGAGCATAATTTTATACCTTATTTGTGACAGTGGCAGGACACAATTTGGTGTTGGGTCCAGGGGGCGGAGCCCCCAAAAGCTTAGGAGTTTTGTACATTAAATTATTATTATTTTATACCTTATTTGTGACACAGGGGTCACGAATTCGCGTGGGGTCAAGGGGGTGGAGCCCCCAAAAGCTCAGGGGTTTTGGGAAATAAATAACGGTCAGATGAGCATATTTTTATATCTATTTGTGACACTGGCAGGACACAAATTCTTCTTCCTCTTCTTTCTTTCCTTTTATCTTCTCTTTCTCTTTCCTTCTCTCTCTCTCTCTATCTCTCTAATTTATTTTTTGGCGGGGGGGAGGGAAGAGGCAAGAGCCCTTCGCCCCCGTTTCCCTCTTTTCTTCTTATTCTCCTTCCTCTTCTTTCTTTCCTTTTATATTTTCTTTCCCTTTCCCTTCTCTCTCTCTCTCTGATTTATTTTTTGGCGGGGGGGGGGGGGGGGAGGCAAGAGTCCTCCGCCCTTCCCCCGTTTTCCTCTTTTCTTCTTCATCCTCTTCTTTCTTTCCTTTTATATTTTCTTTCCCTCTCCCTTATCTCTCTCTCTCTCTCTCTTATTTATTTTTGGCGGGGGGGGGGGGGGGAAGGGGGAGGGCAAGAGCCCTTCGACCCCATTTCCATCTTTTCTTCCTTCTTTTTTCCTCTTCTTTCTTTCCTTTTATCTTCTCTTTCCCTTTCGCTTTCCAATCTCTCTCTTATTTATTTTTTGGCGGGGGGGAGGAGGCAAGAGCCCTTCGCCCCCGTTTCCCTCTTTTCTTCTTATTCTCCTTCCTCTTCTTTCTTTCCTTTTATATTCTCCTTCCCTTTCGCTTTCAAATCTCTCTCTCTGATTTATTTTTTGGCGGGGGGGGGGGAGGCAAGAGTCCTCCGCCCTTCCCCCGTTTTCCTCTTTTCTTCTTCATCCTCTTCTTTCTTTCCTTTTTAATATATTTTCTTTCCCTCTCCCTTATCTCTCTCTCTCTCTTATTTATTTTTGGCGGGGGGGAGGGGGGAGGGCAAGAGCCCTTCGCCCCCGTTTCCATCTTTTATTCCTTCTTTTTTCCTCTTCTTTCTTTCCTTTTATCTTCTCTTTCCCTTTCGCTTTCCAATCTCTCTCTCTCTCTTATCTATTTTTTGGCGGGGGGGGGGGGGGGGAGGGCAAAAGCCCTTCGCCCCCGTTTCCCTCTTTTCTTCTTATTCTTTTTCCTCTTCTTTCTTTCCTTTTAGATTTTCTTTCCCTCTCCCTTCTCTCTCTTATTTATTTTTTTGGCGGGGGGGGGGGGGTAGGTAAGAGCCTTTCGCCCTTCCCCCGTTTCCCTCTTTCCTTCTTCCTCTTCTTTCTTTCCTTTTATATTTTCTTTCCCTTTCCCTTTCCCTTCTCTCTCTCTCTTATTTAATTTTTGGAGGGGGGGGGGATGAGGAGGAGGCAAGAGCCCTTCGCCCCCCCCCCCCGTTTCCCTCTTTTCCTCTTATTCTTCTTTCTTTCCTTTTATCTTCTCTTTCCCTTTCCCTTTTTTCCTTCTCTCTGTCTCCCCCATCAACATAGTAATAGCGAAAGAGACCACTCTGTAATCAAGACCATTCCATTTTATTTAATACATTTTCGATATACTTAAATTGGCAACTATTACCTTCTGTCCCACATCCTCATTTTAATCGACTGATGCGAAAGGGTGTGTTAAAATGGTACTCCGCTCTCAACGCACCCTTTCGAGAAAAGCCCCCCCCCCCCCTCTTTTATCGAATGGGTGCGTTGAGCACACCACACCCTTTCGATGAAAGCCACTTTACAATAGGTGTTGAGACTTGAGAATTTATGAAGGGAAAAGCAATCAACTTGATACTGCGTGCACTTCTTGCCTATTGGTAACCCAATTAGAAAATACAATGACCAAATTTATGGAAGCTTCATTTTGGGAAAAATGAGCATTAAATTTCACAAAAAAACGAAAACAAAATGCAATTTTTTATACAAGTAGCATGTTTATTAGGATTCCGGCCGATTCCCGCAGTGATGTTTATCTCAAAATGTTTGCCCAAACCTAAGCTTTCCATGTATGGTATTTCTTTTTGCCAGAATTTGCAACACTGCATGTGCAGGCGCTTTTCCTCTCCACGTCCATCGATTATTATTAGGCATAATCGGTACACAATTGTACTGTTTACGTTTATGCACAGCCGATTCAACGCTCGTCCGCGTAACCATGGCAACGCACAGTGGGCCAGGGAGGAACCAAAGTGCGCCAAAACTCATTTTTGGTGATTTATTTTTCTTCAATTCTCTTCTTGACCAGTTGAACTGTAATACATTGAGGAATACCTCAGTAAAATATTTAATTCCGGTAAGCACAACTAGGGTATAAATTTACTCCTTCAAACAGCAAAATCCTACATATTCACAGTTTTAGTGCAAAAGTGACTTATTTTATAAATCTGTCAATTTAACATGAAGTTCTTTAGTTATTGATATGAAATTGCTCTCACATATTCCTGATAGTTCATTTCGTTGCATGAATTGGTTAAAATGTATAGAAACACAATCTTCATGATATATTAAAGGTTAATTCACTGATAAATGGACTAATTATTCATGTTTTTTTATAAATCCAGAGGAAACCTTTAGATTTCCGCAGAGTTCCGCTTATATTTTAATACCACCATTTTGTCTGATGTCTAAGCTTTAAGTTGATACCAAATTTGGCTGCCCGATCCTGCCCGTTGTCATGTTAGAGCCGATTCCCCTTGCCACATTGTCCCGAAAAATATGTTTGTTTTTAGACCTTTTTCAGGGGAGCCCTTAAGGCTAGGAGATACCCTACTAAAACATACTCAAAATGAAGTAAATATTCATTTAATGTCCAAATAAAGATCATGAGTTAAAAGTTGCTATGTTTATTACCTGTTTCGTGTCAATTTTCTTGTTATTTTTGGAGTATTTTTCGGAAAACAATGATATTAGTATACCGGTACACATATTCTCAGGTTTCACGGCAAACCGCTGCAGAATACAAGTGCATACCGATGGTGGGTTGAGGGCTGGCGGGTGCGCGCCTGTGTGAAGTAATCTACCGTAATGTCTCAGATTCTCATTACGGTAGATAACTTCACACAGGCGCGCGCCCGCCCCGCAACCTAGCATCGGTATGTATTATGTACTTGTATATGTTTATGGCGTTTAAAAGCCCCCAAAACCTTTCGCTATTAAGCCTATTACAGTCAAACCTGTCTATAGCGACCTCCCAAGTGAAACACAAATGGTGTATTAGGCC
This sequence comes from Strongylocentrotus droebachiensis, assembly GCA_035222895.1. Classification (NCBI taxonomy): domain Eukaryota; kingdom Metazoa; phylum Echinodermata; class Echinoidea; order Camarodonta; family Strongylocentrotidae; genus Strongylocentrotus; species Strongylocentrotus droebachiensis. Next base: position 111,046 of record JAVYIG010004283.1, on the reverse strand, counting down.
TATAGATATAGTGAATTGCAACTTTCAAAACTCTTTATTCCATCTGTTTTATGTATGCAATGTAAATAATTCTGAATATTGTTTTGCAGGTATTGTCGCCCATGTTTTATCATCATTTTCCAGAGGACTACACTTCCCTCGAATGAGAAGGACATCGTACACCATGGATGGGTTCTGCCTTCTCTATCTGCTCCTGATCCTCTTGATGAGATCTGGTGACGTCGAAACCAATCCAGGTCCTAACACTGCAGTAAGGTATGCATATACTAGTACCACCTCAAATTGAGTTCTGGGCCCTGTTTCATAAACCTTGTTATCTACAACAGGTTATAAGCTACTGGAATAGTGGCATTTGATCGGCTGAGAGCAGATTTGTCATAGAAATTTAGCATTTGTGATTGATAACAATTTCATGAATCAGGGCCCTAGTCACGCGATTGCTTTGCGATAGAAACAATGTGGAAGTGATTGGAGAGGTTGATCATGTAGCACAAAATTTGGTGTACATACATGTACTGTGGCGTAACCGGGCTCTGCCGGGGTTGCGTTGTGCCTTGCAGTCTCTCAAAACCCGGTCCACGCTCTCGACAATCATTTATCAACTATATCTCTCAGTGGGCTCTCACAAAAGTATATCGTGTAAGAAAAACATGGACTAGCTCTCATTCACTTACTCCCGCAATCACTGAATGTCTGACAGGACTAAAGAAACAACACTTGCACAGTATCTGCTGTTCAAGTAACTTTACTTGTTCCTGGTAACGGACCTGTTGCAATGACAGCTCGACGCTGACTCCCTGAAATCTCACGATGTACATAACAATTAACTATAAGGCCCTCTACGTCTTACTAAATTACTAGACTAGTTATGCTACAATACTGTGAGGTTTTGGAGTTGTCAAAATAATAATTTTGCCCAGTCTTGCCAAAAGTTGCCTGAACTGGACTTAAAAATGTGTATATGGGACTATACAAACATATGGCAGGAAATTGTGGTCCGAAACAAAATATTTGTCATATTTTAAAAATGAGCGCATTTTAAGAGCTGTTTTTTTTTTTAATTCCCTTTCACCTTTCCCAGGACTCAACCTTAAACAAGGCAAACCACAAAATGTGGATCTCTAAGTTTGATTGAAAACATGATGATTTCAAGTGTCGCATTGACTTATTCACGACAATAGGCCATTTTCGCAATGTAACAATATTTTATACATAAGTCTTTGTGAAGTGCCTTAATACAAGTTATTTCATTCACCTGATAAGAATAATGGTATTGCAATAGTCAGAATGCAAACTGCATATATTAAATGTTGCTAGGTAGGTCAAGCCATAATATTTGTCCTACCTGGCATCAACTAAGCAGTTTGGATACTGTCTATGGAAATACTATTGTTTTTATCAGATGAATGAAATGTTTTGTATGGAGGCACTTTACAAAGATGTATCAAATTTGGTTACAATACGAAAATGGCCTATTGTCATGAATGAGTCAATGTGACACTTGAAATCATCATGTTATCAAACAAACTTAGTGATTGCATAGAATATATGATGCAGATAATAATTTTGATGATGAAGGTAATTATAATGATAATAGTGATGATATAGATGATGATGATAACAAATAATAATAATAATAATAATAATAATCAGCATCAGCATCATCAGCATCATCATCCCTTCAAGTAATAATAATAACGTAAACATTATTATTATTACAAGTAGTAGTTATCAATTTCTTCTTATCATTATTATTATTACTGTCATCATTAACATCATCATTGTTGTATTTACTGCCAGACTCTGCTTTTTTGGAATAATTACCTTGTCAGAACAATACCGCCTCACCTGCAACTTGCAGGGCAATATGTTTCAATTGTTAATATCACAGGCGATATATATATATATATTCTGATATTCCCATGTTGTTGTATTGCATGCTCAAGCACAAAATACGAATTGTTGAGTGTCACATGATAGCTCCTCAGCCAATAGGATGCTCTCTAACTAATATCCCATCATACCCAAGTTAATACATTATTCATTTTACAGTACTGTCAGTGAAATGGAGTTCCTGAAGCTGGCCCAGGATATCGATCCATCTTACTACTACAATGTTGGGATATCTCTAGGGTTCTCCCATGCTCAGCTAAAGGCAAACTTAATTGAGAATTTGAAGAACTTCAAAGATGCCTTAATGGATGTCTTCATGAAATGGAATGTCAAGCAGCAACCTCCACACTCAAACAAACGACAGCTTTTGGCAGACAAACTACGAGAGATTGACTTGGGTGGCCTATCAGACGGATTACTCAATGGACCTCCAATTCCCAACAGCACAGGTAAACAGATACTAATTCTTGGGATAAGTAGGTCAAAGACCAAGGGCCATGATCATCAAATTTGTTAAGGGTTTTAGCGAAATTATTGCAATGTCTCAAAAAAAGTTTTGAGCCATGAATTTCAAATTTGGTGTTAATATGCATCACCATAGTGAGACAAATTTATTATATTTTTGGTTAACCCTTACTGGTACCGCTTAGATTTTTGAATTGTTGTTTCATGACTTTTTCTCCTCAAGTCTTACGCACATTTTGATACCATTTTCGTTGAAATCGGATATAACTGTATGGTGTTACATAACAATTAGTGAGTGCATGTCATCAAAATGTGCTATAATTTCATGTATTCATGTACAAGCAGAAATGTGAATACAGGTTTAAATGGATATGAATTGATGTCGAATTGCTTTATATGATTCTCAAAGTAACTTGATGTATTCCAGAACAAAAGAATACATTAGAAATAAAACAATAGATATAACACAAAATAAAAAACAATAAAATACATAAGAAAATAAATATTTGAAAATCCCATCAAATTTGCATTAATTATCATTATTAATTACATCAAAATAACTATTTTGTGTTAGAAAAGAAGTTTCATATGAATAATGAGTTTCAACATTCAAAAAGTGGAGTCTGACAATTTTTGTAATGATTCTAGTTCCCTGTATATTTCCAGATTTGATATTCATGAATGCGTAATTTGCGTATTATAATTTATGCAAATTAACCTATGCATTTTCAAATATCATAACAATAATGAAACCTCATGAATTTGAGATGAAGGAAACATTTATTCAATACATTTTCAAGATTCTTCACAAGTCTACAGACAAATATGTAGAGTTTTCTGTAAAATGCATAAAATTAGCATTTTGCATAATTAGGCTATAATGACAAAAATGTGCATATCAGGAAAAAACTATTTATACCATCTTGTTCCTTACGTAAATATCTACAAACCTGCAAATTTTCGTGTTCATCGGACATCCGACGGCCGAGATCATAGGGGGGGACCTCCCAGCCCCCCCCCCCCCCAGTCAGTGAGGTCCTCAAAATAGCCCAGTACAGTTAGGGTTAAGAAGCATATTTTAAGCTATTTTAGCTGGAAACAACTACTTATGGTATGCGACACCATAGGGAGACAAGTGATCAGATGTCTGGATTGTCGGGTCAAAATTAATGAACAAATATCAATTGACAATTCGACATGTATTCATATATAGGCTTTTTGTTCTCATTGTGATATTTAACGATTGATTCAAGTCTTGATCTTAACTGAATTTGGGCAGAGGCATACTGGAGATGCAGTCATATTTGTCTTGTATTTTTTTCTCCAAATAATATGTGTGATTGTCACGGAAACGCTGCATTGCTGAAATGCCCTAGGAAAATTATTTCAGTGATATTCATCTACAAGACATGTAGACACAAATTACTCAGAATTTAACTGCCCTTAAAATTAAATGAAGTCATAGAAATTCAGACAAACATATAGGACTTTGTGTCTTTGAGTAGATGCACCTACATGTAGTTGTATGTCACACTATTAGTCTCAGGCCTTTACAATCCTTTCAGATGTATCAAACTTTGTTTATCTATTTCATGTGAATATTGATTTTCTATGTATTTTTAGGAGGGCCATCAAGACCGCTCGAATCACAGACCAAACCTCCTTCAGCTGATTCCCAGACCAAACCACTTTCTCCTGAACTGGTTGAGCGGTGTGCAAATGATTTCAAGTTCAAGTACAGGTCAACTCTCTGTAAGATCAGAGCTGATCCTCTCAATCCTGCTTCAACTGTGCAGTTTAAAGACATGTATACTAATCTCTTCTTACAAGAAGAACATGGGACAGAGAAACGAAAGCTAGATTACAATGATATCCTTGATCTCAAAGTCAACGGAGAGTTCCCCAAGCGGATCATGGTTCAGGGAGAGGCAGGGGCTGGAAAAACTACATTTTGTGCTAAGATTGCCTGGGACTGGATTGAAGGAAGCCATTTCAGTCACTTTGTGTGGGTCTTGATTGTTCCTCTACGTGACTTTAAGCAGCACTCTATTGGCGAGATTGCAAAGTGTTATCTGGCCAAAAACAATCCAACACCGGTTTCACAGATTACTGAGTATATCAGGTCAAATCCTGACAAGGTATTCATTGCATTCGATGGGCTAGACGAAGTCCGTGGCAAAATCATGAAGACAGAATCTCACCAATCACAGCTTACTGATGAAATGCAACTTCAGCCAACACAGCCAAGTGTCACCTCCTCAGAGGCATGTGGAAGCTCATCTGAGACTGGTGATATTGGACTTGTAGATATTCTTTGTTCAGATCAACTTGCTTCTTGCCCAGTCTTGGTGACCACTCGCCCATGGAGAGCAGTAGAGATTAGATCAGATGGTGATCTAATGAAGCTCTACACATTCATTCATATTGAGGGTTTCAACAGAGAGAATTTGTCAGTTTACATTCACAAATACTTCCCAAAGAACAAGGATAAAGCGAATCGGCTCATCCAGTTCACCAGTGAAAATGATGTCATATCTGAAAACATGGCCCACTATCCTATATATATAGCCATGTTGTGTCTTATGTGGAAAGAGCGTGACAAGCAAAAACTAAAGGAAATGAAATCACTGAAAACTTTTTCTCTGATATTCAAAGAAATTATTGCCTTTCTAAAAGAACATTATGCTCAGAAAGAGGTGAAGAAAGTAGGCAGTCCCTCACTTATTGCCTATTTGAAAACAATTGATGAGCTCCTTGGACCGATTGCCAAACAGGCCCTAAATGGTCTGCTAGAAGATACATTGGTTTTTAGTGAAGAGGATTTCGAGATATGCCCAGAATCGAAAGACACTGCCTGTAGGGTCGGGATTTTGTCTCAGGAGGACAGAATTACTGATGACACAGATACACATGAGAGGAATTCTCATGTGCAATTGCCAGTCTTCTTCCCTCACAAACTGTTTCAGGAGTACATGGCTGGAGTCCATCTTGCTTCCCTATATGAATCAGATCGTAATGAATTCAACAGGCTGATTGAGCAAGAAGTGCTGCCAAGGAAGGAGATGTTAAGGTACCTCCTGTACTTCACTGTATCACAGAACAAAAGTATTGCAACACATGTAATTAGGTCTATGATACATGAACATGTTCATACAGATAGAATATCCAGGAAAAGAAATTTCATTGTTGATGTAGCCTTTGAAAGTCAGGACCCAGATATAGCAGCCTTGGTGAAGGACAGGGTTTCATCAGAGGAGATTGCGTTGGACATATTCAGAGACATGACAGCACACACTGTAGCAGGTTATGCATTCATTGGACCACATGTGGTAAGTGTAATCATAGTTTGATGAACAAAATTAGTTTATTTATTTTTGTACAAGTTCTTTACTTTTACATCTTTTGCAATTTCTCACAGTACAACAGTATAATTATGGAAGCTAGGGTGCATCTTGACTAGCACATGTGCTATTATCTGGCCCCTTTTACCAACCAATAGTTTCTCTTCTCGTAAATATCATTGTATTGTATTGTATGAAATGTATGAATACTGTATCAGTGTTGGTAAATAAATCAAATCAGAGAGGTTTGAACAGCAATAATTTTGAAACTAGAACTGCAATCTAGAATGATAAGCATGCATGCATTGATGCTTGTATTTCAATTTCTTTGAGCAGATAAATAAAGCAATTAGATGATCCTATGTACACAACACGCAACAAGGCACACATCATTACACATGTATGGTTTTCCATATACTTTGGCCTAAATGGCCTTGCATGCTAACGTAGTACGTGATGCATTTAGTGCAATACACTGTAATGCAGGATATAAAGTGGCAGCTAAAACATCCCGCTCGACAGATTTTCAAAAATCGGGCTATGAGTTGGCCACCCAGAATATACTTGCAAAATTTAATGAAAAAACTATAAGAGGAAAAAAATCAGTCCGAAAATTGACGTCATAGCTGATACGTGTTACAGTTGGGCAGATACCCTGCTTTCAATTTCGATTTACTAAAAAGTTTCTGAGTGAAACATACACTGTTACTACATTTGAAGGGGCATTTCATTGCGGACTTTTGCGGTCATTTTTATCCCATTGTTTCAGACAGGAGGGAATTGATATGACAATGTTATGTATTTTTTTTTTCTCCATTGGTCACTATTTAAAGAATTTCAGCAATACTCAAAAGAGTCGACTTTGGACGCATATTTATATTGTGTGAAGAAGGCATTTTGAAGAGCAACTTGTATGTCAAAGATAAAGAGCAAGTCTTGCACAATTTGGTTAGAAGTCTATAGCATCTAGAAGCTAGAATGCATGAAAACGGACCCGAAACAGTAAAAATGGCGCCTGGACGGTCAGTTCAGTGCACACGATGGGATGGTAATGAATATGAATACAAAATTTAAATGGAATCGAGATAGAGAAAGGGATCTATATTAGGAATAACAAGCAATAACTGCTGCAAAGCAAATGTGATTTGGGAACAAGAATAATAAGAACTAGACTTGAATTCGTCACTTTGACGAATTAGGTGATACGTATGCTAATGGTTTACATAACAAAGAATGTATTTCACGATTTCATATTATTTTATAAAAATGCTTCTCCCATTATGATCTATCCATATGTCAACTTTCAACTGCCTCGCCTTGATCATTATGGATCTAGGGAAGATAGATTGAGACAATATATGACCCTAATTTACTTCATGGAGAACGCATTTTAACGATTTTATCTTATTCAATGAAATGAAAATGTAATTGATAAATAAGAGCTTATGCCTGAATAATAAAAAGTGAAAAGTGTATGACATCATGATGTCCCGGCGTAACTGAAAAGTCTGAATAAATATGGGAATACAATATTAGCGATCATTTTCAGTTATCGACGTGAGATTCGGTAGTTGCTTGATAACACAATATTTAAATATCGGGTGGATCAATTACTGTCAATCATGTCTTAGGAATGTGGTTAACCAGAGTTGAATTACCGGTAGCAGGAGAAATAATGTAGGAAAGAGAAAGAATGAGAGGCAGAGAGTGTTGACAAAATTTGTCAAGTACTGCACGGAGCTTTAGATAGCTGAAGATATTATTTGGGAAGGAAAGGAGTTTAGGAATCAACGAGGCCAGGATGTTAAAAAAAAGAGAAAAAATGGGAAGTTTGATTTTGACCTGTCGTCTTTGACCACAAATTTCTTCATGATCCCGTCATCAAAATAAATAATAGGTTACATTTGCAATTTTTAGAGCATAACCTCAGTTACAACATATTAGATTTTGGGAAAGATTTGAATAAAGATAAACAATTTTTGGTCGAAATGCATTGTCGTGAATTATGAAATCAATTTAAATCGATTGAAATTAAACATTTTAATTTTAACGGGCAATATCATAAATGTTGGAAAATCCGATTAGCCAAGAAGATGTGGGAAATCATATCTACAACTCATTCTATATCTAGAACAATTTGGTTACCCGAGCATTTAAAGAAGTTATGGCCATTTAAACATAGCCATGTTTTTACATTGTTTGCAAATTTGCGAATTTGCATGTTGTTATCTTTGACGCCTGCTTACCGGTATTCCATCATCATGAGTAAAAAATGACTGAAATTGAGAGGGATCGTTGAGGAAAGTATCGGGATTCCAAAAACATGCTAAAAATGGAATTCTCTGTTCCGCATGTGCAATGCACGCACCGACCCGCACGCGCGAAAATTCTTCAAACGCTTAAAATTGTCTGAAACGTATGGAAAATTACTTGGTTTGGGGTTTGCAAGCATATTTGTTCTCATTCTTTTTGACACACGCATATGAAGAAGTAGGGGCATGCGTGTGGGCTAGATTTCTGCTCCATGACCTGAGTGATATCCTGCGAACAAATTTAAGGCATAATTATAAAAAATAATAAATAAATAGTAATAATAAAAATCTTGACAAAATCAATAGGTGATACGTATAATTACGTATGTATCAGCTAAAAAGAATTCAGAACGAGTAAATGTACTCAAGGCATTGTTGAGGACCTCAATACAACCTACATGTGTATACTAGCTGGCACATGCATGTATAATATGCACAGTGCATCTACCTTTATACAGTTAAGCTTTTTCCCTCTTACTCTCTGGAGTTCTAGCAGCACATCTAGGGCAACCACTCATTTAGCTTACACATTTATATTCCTAACATCCAAGTGAACATCTACATGTACATGTATATTCTGTATCACATCAGTAATCACTTTGTCATTTTATTCAGGCTGAACTCCGTATTGAGAGAAAGTGTGGACCTACTACGTCACTTGATGTGGCAGAGATATGTTCCATGCCGTCCTTGAAGAAATTATCTCTTGCAGGTGCATTCCATCATTGTTTTTTTGCAACACTCGCAAGGAAAGGAAAAGAATCAAAGGTGAGCAGTTCATCCACAATTGTGATATAATTGTGATATGTGTAAGTGTTTAATTTAATTCCATTCCATGGGTTTTTGACAGAAGAATATATCAATGGCCTTTTCATTAAGGCTACCACATGGTGTTCCCAAAAGCCTTCAAGTGTGAATACTTACCATGGTAACCTACCGTGTGGGCGGGGAGCACCATGTGGTATCAGTGGTATGATTATATGACTTGAATGCTATGATAATGGGTGGGTTTCAAGAGGCATATAGGGGGTACTCCAAATGAGTAATAGAGATACAAAAAAAAGGAGGGAAACAATTTTTCATGGACTGGAGAAGACGGGGGGGGGGGGGGGGGATACCTTTGCACCACATAATTCATATCTAAGTTATAACACTGATATTAGAGATATGGAGTTAGAGTTATTTCACTAATGGAAGTTTTTTGTTAATTAAGGAAATTATTTATCTTATGAACATGTTTAGAAGTGGAGCATTATGAATGGAAAAAATAGAAATCACATGTATTGAAACATTGGGTAGATTATATTATACAATGTATTAGTATTTTGGATTTATATGAAATCTCATTTTAGGCTTCATCCAATGAAAAAAAAAAAGAAGGGAGAGTGATTCTTGCACTCATTTTGGACTCTCTGGTGCCTTTTTGTGTCGGTCACATTCGCATGTGCATAATCCATACGACCTGGGATAAAGGATTGTATAACATTTTTGGGCATGCACTGAAGTCAGGTACACGTATTTCTAAATCCTAAACAAATTATGTAGGTGAAAGTTAAGCATTCATTATTATTGTAATTATTTTTATTATTATTATTAAACCATGTAAATAGACTAGACTTTCCCTACATCTAAGTGTGACACTCTACTATTTAAGATATGATTTGTATAATTGTAAATTGATGGCATCAATGTCAAGTGCCACTTTCTCTTTGAAAAAATCAATTTAAACGATAGAGACAGTGTTCTCCACTTTGAAGTATATTAATTATTGTAATTGCTAACCTAGCCAAATAGAGATATGTAGGCTATGCATAAATATAGTAGATATTGGTATGTGACCAGATTTTCTCTCGAAGCATCCCTTTTTATATTTTGGGTTGGTCACAATACATGAATAATCATCACAAAAGATTTTGTTAAATTAATTTAACATGATACATTCTAAACCATATTTGGCCATGGTCAACATCCATGAATGAAACTTGAATACAGGATTACCATTACATAAATTTAAACACGAGGACCTCGTACCTATAAATGGTTGTGGTCAGGATGACAGCATCTTAAGGAATGTGGTTATTTCTGAGTTTTCTGCATGGGCATTGATGTACCACCCAACATTTAGCATTGTGTTAACTTAAGGGTAGTGTTTTAACTCATATCCTGCCATAAGGCTGCATGCACGCTACCGTTATAGTGTTTTGTACATGCGTGCGAGCCATTGCTTCGCTGCTTTGTGCATGCTTGCACGCATTTGTAATGGCAGTTATGTTCATGCTCATTGTACTGTGCTGTGTGTTTCGCACTCGCTATTCATAGTACCATCGCGTATATCAGAGTATCTCAAAATACACTTGGCACAGGCGTTAAGAGTTAAAGGGTTACGATATTAAAAGGATAGAAATATTGGGTCTTAAGTAAAAAAAAACAACTTTAATATACCCCACACCTAGTAACCTTAAAGTAAACACACTCGATTGCATGAATTGATATATTAATTTTGATTTATTTATTTATGTACCTCTAACAATAACAATATATGTACAAAATGTGTTTTTCTAATATCAAGACATATAGTTACAGAATCAAAACAGTTGCTAAAAGATGGTAAATTGGACCAGAAAATAGCCATGTGCTAGTCAAAGCACTTATCCTGTAGAATTTACAAGATAGAAGATATTGAATTTTACATCGCAAAACACAAAATGCAGCAATTAGAATTTAATATACAGTGCGTCCCAGAAAAAACGAAACCGAGAAGTATCGATGTTTTATCACCACTTAATCACAACCATAATTAATGAATGATACATATTTGGAAAGGTTAGAGTCTCCTCTTTCAGTTGATGCTACTCACGTGATGCATATGTCACGCATGGGTGATTTGAAGGAAGGAAACCAAAAAGTAATTTGGCGGGCGGTATCTGAATTTTAAATTCGTATTTCTAGAAAGTTCATTTTCTGCCCTTTCATATGATACCTCAATCAAGAAAAATGAGCGAGGAATAACAAAGTTCTGTTGGTTTAAAGTAGCCCTTACATTTTCATAATTTTAACAAACGAATTCGTTTTCACTGGGTGCCTGCCGTAGCAAAAAGCAGATTTGACAAAAGACTTAACTCCGTTTCGTTGACAATTAGCCATGCGTGAAGACTCTCGTCTACGGCTGATTGTCAACGAAACGGAGTTAAGTCTTTTGTTAATTTCGTTTATTGATACGGCAGGCAGCCAGTGAAAACAAATTCGTTTAATAAAATTATGGAAATGCAAGCACTACTTTAAACAAACAGAACTTTGTCATTCCTCGCTCATTTTTCCTGATTGAGGAGTCATATGAAAGGGCAGAAACTGAACTTTCTAGAAATGTGAATTTTTCTTCGAAATTCAGATACCGCCCGCCAAATGTCTTTTTGAATTCCTTCCTTTAAATTGCTTTTAATCACTCATGCGTGAAATATGCATCACGTGAGTAGCATCAACTGAAAGAGGAGACTCTAAGCTTTCCAAATATGTACCATTCATTAATTATAGTTGTGATGATTAAGTTATGATAGAACATCGATACTTCTCGGTTTCGTTTTTTCTGGGACGCACTGTATAACAATTAATGTTTACGGGTAGCAGGGTTTGCACAATTTAAATCACTTCCATAAACCATACCTGGAGAATTACCCCCCCCCCCCCTCCCGGTAACTTCCCAAAGGATAATTGGTTTAGTGTAAAAATGTGAAGAGATGAAATATGTCAAAGGTAAAACTGTTAGAGTTAAAATTATGAGGGGTAGAAAAAATACCAGAAGTGACGATCCTACACATCAATTTTGATATACTTGTTTCTAATTAGCTTTCTTCTTTTCTTTTTCTAGGTAAATTAAAAAAGAAAAACTTAAGCAATACAACCTAGATCACTGCACTAGATGTCAACATTTCCATGTCGGCTGTGTTATGCGAGCAGTTGGTGATGAATATAAAAATGCAATGAGAAATTAGAACTAGTAACTAAAATATATGTGTTTATAGATGAGCTGCGTTACTATATTGACAAACAATGCAGGTCCAAACTCTCAGGCTTGAAGATGTCCAGTGTCTTAAACCAGCCTCAGAGTCATCACATCCCCTAGTAGAAGCACTGTGTTCTATGCCAAACCTGACTGACCTGACACTTCGCACGGAACCCCATGAGGAGTTCTGCTCTACATTTAAAGCAAAGGCATCATCCATACAGGTATGTCTATACTATTGTAAATGTCATGGAAAAGGTCATTGAAGAAGAAGAAAAAAAAGTGGTGACGATGATATCATGCACATGTATGTCATTTTATTTTAATACCCTTTTATTTTTTAAATCCATTCACAGAATATGCAAACTATAGAAGTGCCTATTTACTATTTAGTTGAAATTCCAGTGTGTATGAGATTAATATATTTTTGATAGATAATCAACATCCAACCTTGTCCATTTTTTATTGATGGGAAAGAAATGTCGTGTAGCTTTTGTAACAGCCAATTTCGATAAAGGCTTGAATTTACCAAAACTGTACAATAGCCACATCCTCCTGACTTAGGGTTCTTGTGCACATGAATCCAAAGTTATGATTACCTTTGTGCTAGGCCACATTTGCTCTACGGCTAGGATACGGCGGCCGAACGCCCCCGAAATCAAGAGAAATTTGCGGCGCGGTAGCCTCAGGATCACCCTAGGTCATATCCCTATCTTTACAGGCTGTACGGGTCGCTGTGGGATTATAACGCGGAGTTATAACTGTTTTCATTTAAATGTTTGCCGAAGCGATTAGACACGCCGTAGCCATGCCCTAGAGCGGTTCCACGGCATCCGTACGTCGGGCTTGCGTTGTATATACTCCAGGGGTGAAGCGGTAGCAGGAGTGGTAGCAGGAGTCTGACTGCACGATCGCCGTATGTTCCCCCTTCAGCCGCCTTGGGTCTGAAGTGCACATGGCAGTGAATCAATGGTTAGCTTGCATGTACAAAGCACTATAACGGTAGCATGCATGCAGCCTCATGGTGTGCTATGAGTTAATGTAAAAAAATTAGAAGCCTTTCAAAGAATACATATAGAATATTTTAGGAAAAATATATAATTTAATCATCCTCTCCATAGAAACTTTAGTAAGACAAGCATTTAATTTTTCTTGGAAACTATATAGTTATCTTTGTTTAGAATGTGAATATCAATACAGCTGTGTTATGCATGCAGTTAGCGATAAATATAAGAATGCAATTAGAAATTAGAACTAGTAATTAAAATGTATGGCCCGAATTCACAAAGGAGGTTTACACTTAAGCCATGGTTTAAACCTTCATTTACATAACCCATGGTTTAAAATTAGCGCAAAATAAGCGCAACACAGTCAAGAGGTCCAACATTAGATGCGCACAAGGCAACGTACGCTTATTTTGCGCTAATTTTAAACCATGGGTTATGTAAATGAAGGTTTAAACCATGGGTTAAATGTAAACCTTTGTGAATTCGGGAATTGTGTTTATAGATTAGCTGCTTAACTACTAGTATATTTACAAACAATGCAGGTCAGGACTCTCCAGGTTGATGATATCCAGTGTCTCACACCAGCCTCATCACATCACCTAGCAGAAGCACTGTGTTCTATGCCTAACCTGACTGACCTGACACTTGGAAGGGAACCCAATGAGGAGTTCTGTTCTACATTGAAAGCAAAGGCATCATCTATACAGGTACTAATGTTAATGTCATGGAAAGGGTCATTGAAAAAAGAAAGAGTAGTAATGATGATATGATGCACATGTATACATTTCATTTTTATTCCAAATACCCTTTTGTTTTTTTTAATCCATTTACCAAATATTTCAGAACAGTCATGAAATATGGCATGAAAGCAAATTATGGAAGTGCGTATTTGCTATTTAGTTGAAATTCATGTGAGTATGAGATTTATATTACTTTGATCGATAATCAATATCCAACCTTGTCCATTTGTTATTGATATGAAAAATACGTCCTGTAGCGTTTGTAACTGTCAATTTTGATAAAGGCTTGAATTTACCAAAACTGTACAATAGCCACATCCTCCTGACTTAGGGTTCTTTTGCACATTAAACCAAAGTTATGAATACATTCACTATGTTAATAGCATATCAAATACAGATTACTAGGTATTATTTATTTCATTGTTGTTAGGAGTAGGACTTATTTATGTAAGCAGTTTGGAAGCCCTTTAAAGAATGCATATAGAATATTTTAGAAAAACAATATAATTTAATCATCCTTATGATAAAAGCTTTTAATGTTAGACAGGAATTGAATTTTTCTTTGAAACTATACAGTTTTCTTTGTTAAGAATGTGAATATCAATACAGCTGTGTTATGCATGCAGTTGGTGATGAATATAAGAATGCAATGAGAAATTAGAACTAGTAACTCAAATATATGTATTTATGGATTAGCTGCTTAACTACTAGTATATTTACAAACAATGCAGGTCAGGACTCTTAAGGTTGATGATCTTCAGTGTCTCACACCAGCCTCATCATATCACCTAGCAGAAGCACTGTGTTATATGCCAAACCTGACTGACCTGAGACTTGGAATGATTCTCCAAGAGGAGTTTTGGTCTACATTGAAAGCAAAGGCATCATCCATACAGGTATGTGTACACTAATCTATAGATCATGAAAAGGGTCATCGAAAAAAGGAAATAGTAGTAATGATGATGATGCACACATATACACTGTCCATTTCTTTTTTATTCCAAATATCCTTTTGTTTTTTAAAATCCATTTACCAAATTTGTCGGAATAATCATAAAATATGGAATATAATCAAACTATGATAGTGCGTATATACTATTTAGTTGAAATTCAAGTGTGTATAAGATCAATATTACTTTGATCGATAATCAATATCCAACCTTATCCATTTTTCATTGATATGAAAAATTTGTCATGTAGCTTTTCTAACAGCCAATTTTGATAAAGGCTTGAATTTACCAAAACTGTACAATAGCCACATCCTCCTGACTTAGCTTTTTTGTGCACATGAAACCAAAGTTATGAATACATTCACTATGTTAATAGCATATCAAATACAGATTACTAGGTATTATTTATTTCAGTGTTTTTAGGAGTAGGACTTATAAATGTAAACAGTTTGGAAGCCTTTTAAAGAATACATATAAAATAAGAAAATAAAATATATAACTTAATCATTCTTATGATATAAACTTTAGTGTTAGACAAGAATTTAATTTTTCTTTGAAACTATATAGTTATTTTTGTTAAGAATGTGAATATCAATACAGCTGTGTTATGCATGCAGTTAGCGATTAATATAAGAATGCAGCGAGAAATCAGAACTAGTAACTAAAATGTATGTGTTTATAGATGGGAGGCTTAAAAGTTGTAAAGAGTTTATATTGATGATTATTCAAATTCTTGTTTATGTTCATTCAATTTACGATTACCATTAACCCCCACCTCCCTGTATGATTGTTGGTGTAGTGTGTTACTAGGATTACCTAGTTAATCTGTATCATTTTTATTTTGTTATTGCTATTGTTTATACCATGTTTGTTTCCCTTTACTGGGACCTACTCTGTACAAGTTTTTTTTTTCCCTTACTATGTATATGTGCCATTTTGTATATATTATAATATTGTTTTTATGCTTGAGAAGAATGAATAATTGAGGTGAACTGAACTATATGAAACAAACAATGCAGCTTCAGACTCTCGAGCTTCGTTATGTTGAGTGTCCCACACCAGCCTCATCACATCATCTAGCAGAAGCACTGTGTTCTATGCCAAACCTGACTGACCTAACACTTGGAAAGTTCTTTTTTGAGAAGTTCTACTCTACATTGAAAGCAAAGACATCATCCATGCAGGTGTGTGTGTCCTAATGTAAATGTCATGGGGGGTCATTGATAGACAGAAAGAGCAGAAACGTTCATATGGTACACATGTATATAAGCTTTTTTTCTTCTTCCAAACACCCTTTTTTCAGCAGATATAAATCTAATCTGCACCAAGTTAATAAACAATCATTGTAAATTATACAACAATAGGTATACAAAATTATTTTAATTTATTTCATTGTCTTCAATTATTAATGACGTCATGAAATTGCATATAATCTTATATGCAAATTTCTGTCTCAAAACCTGTCAAAATCACCTGAAAGTTGTATTTTGTCTGCTATCATTATTTTAAGCACCCCCCCCCCCCCCCCCCCCCTCTGATCTCGGCCGTCGTATGTCCGATGCACACAAAAATGTGCATGTTTGTAGATATTTACGTAAGGAACAAGAATATATAATTCGTTTTTTTCTAATATGCAAATTGTTGTCGTTATAGCCTAATTATTTATGTAAAATGCTAACTTTATGCATTCTACATACAACTTTACATATTTGTCTGTAGACTTGTGAAGAATCTTGAAAATGTATTGAATAAATGTTTCCTTCATCTCAAATTCATGAGGTTTCATTATTTTTATAATATTTGAAAATGCATAGGTTAATTTGCGTCAATTTTGAATACGCAAATTACGCATTCATGAATATCAAATCTGGAAATATACAGGGAACTAGAATCATTACAAAAATTGTCAGACTCCACTTTTTGAATGTTGAAACTCATTATTCACATGAAACTTCTTTTCTAACACAAAATAGTTATTTTGATGTAATTAATAATGATAATTTATGCGAATTTGATGCGATTTTCAAATATTTATTTTCTGATGTATTTTATTGTTTTTTATTTCCTATTATATCTATTGTTTTATTTCTAATGTATTTTTTTGTTCTGGAATACATCAAGTTACTTTGAGAAACATATAAAAGCAATTTGATATCAATTCATATCTCCCACTTAGGAAGAAATACATCTAAACCTGTATTCACATTTCTGCATGTACATGAATATATGCAATTATAGCACTTTTTGATGACGTGCACATACTTATTGTTATGTGACACCTTACAGGTATATCCAATTTCGACGAAAATGATATCAAAATGTGCGTAAGACTTGAAAAAGTCATGAAACGTCAATTCAAAGTTCCAAGCGGTTGCGGCGCAATCTCTGAAAATGTTGAGGGGGGGGGGGGGGACCTCCCAGGTCTCCCCCCCCCCCAGTACAGTAAGGATTAAGGACTTAATTGTAATCGTAATTTATCTCTCTCAATGTATGGATTCACTTGAAATGTATGTACATTGTATTCTGCTGCATGACAATTATCAGAAAAACATTAATTTATCTTTGATTATCACATACTGTAAAATATAACAAAGTAAAAGCATGTAAGACAATAATGCCTAGGCTATGCATGTCTGATAACATTAGAACAATACAAGGTGGAGGTAATGGTAAAAGTGCATACGGTATACAAATAAATTGAATGTACGAACATGGAGGGCAAATGTAAAGTTCTACATTTTGGATATTATACACTTATAAATACATAACAAATATTACTATTAGTACATTATGTATATATAATGTACATTTAATCAGAATTCCTGTTTCAAAAAACAAAAGCTCACCAAGCCGTATTTTAATGACTGCTTGGTCTAGCCTGTTAAAATCAAACTATATTAAATCAAATCAGCTGCAGAAGCCCTTGCCAGTATAGATGACCAGATTCCCACTGAGCTAGAGAAGTTCCTGAACCATTTGTTGAGTGGAAATCCATCTCGCCCATCACAAAGAGTGACTAGACTTATCAGATCCCTTGGGCAAGATATATGAAGAGCAGCTACAAATGGAAAGTGGAAAATGTCCAAGCGTCTTCTGGTATGCATGACTCTGAAACATCTCTTTCGCAGTGCTCAATTGATCACACTCATGAATCGCCTTGGTCATTCAGAAAGCTATTCATTTTCACTTGAGCTTGAAACTGCCATTACACAAGCGCTACAGCAGACTTCCAGTATCCTATCTAGACAGGTA
Organism: Strongylocentrotus droebachiensis; assembly: GCA_035222895.1. Taxonomy (NCBI): domain Eukaryota; kingdom Metazoa; phylum Echinodermata; class Echinoidea; order Camarodonta; family Strongylocentrotidae; genus Strongylocentrotus; species Strongylocentrotus droebachiensis. The sequence goes on along the minus strand of JAVYIG010004283.1, from coordinate 93,086 downwards.
GTTCACCATCCCATGGAGCAATCAGTTTTCCATTCATACTTTAACAATTTCGACCAATACATTTCAAGCTTGAGTGGTTCTGGTTCTGTCCTCACAGCCCTTGGGATTATGCTGCAGGAGATTTAAAAAAATCAGACAGTTAAATCTTCAAATAGCACAGTACCCTCAGTAGCACGTACCCAAGAACGTTCTTTGGCTATTCATCATGAAGATCCTCTTCCATCTTGCTATGTCAACCGGAAACAAATCCAGATTTTCATGTGCAGCATCGGAAGCACCATGATGCTGGATATGAGGCATTCAAACAATGTGCCAGAAATAATGTTGCGTTGATGCTTGTTCAGAAAAGTAGTGGAGAGACAGGTCAAGAGCGTCGAGGTTGGGCTGGATTTGTCTCAGTAACAGGGGAGGTGCCTTCAATTGCGACGACCATAGATTACTATCCTGTAATCAACTATCCCATAATAGAATTTGATACAACCCAAGAGTGCCTGACAGCTGCAGAAGAAGCAAGCCGCGAGGTTGGCTAAGACTATGTCATAACAACATCCATCCATAAAAGTCATCCATAAAAGTACAAGAAACACATTGTGTGTTGATTTGCACTTTCCATGTGATTTGTGCATACTCCAAGATGCTTGGAAAGAAAATGACAGGATCCGGACTTCAAGATATCCTCTTAGAAGCTAGTCTCATGTCTTCTGGGTCTATATGAAAAGGGTCATGACAGGAAAGAACTATGACAGGAGTCTGCAATGTCACAAAACAATGGTGGAGTGCTTAGAAAGGCTCCTTTTTTATGAGTTCCTGTCATTGACTGGAAAATATAATGCACTTTCTGGTATACCTGAGGAATTAAAGAAAATCTTACAACAGTTAATTTGATCGCCAGCAAAGGAGAGGCTTGCTAAGGTATTGGCTAATACAGATCTGAAGGTGTTGATAGAGTTATACGAGAGCTTCAAAGCTGATGTGCAAAGAGGGTCTCTTGGGAAGACGGCACAACTTTGGATGTCATATTTTGATTGCATTTGGATTGCTCTTTCAATGATCAGGTCTGTGAAAGAAAACAACTTTCTATTTTACTAGCACTGCATGTTCCTTATGCCTGACCTGTTCTTCACATTGGTGGTCACAATTACTCCTGATATATATGACCTACCTTGCTGTATTCTTGGCAAACATTGAACATTCACTTCCTGGTGCAATGACATTGCTCCAAAGAGGTGCAATAAGTGTTATCAGGTCGCTCATACCAAGGAACTGATGTGCTGTCGACAAGACAATTGAGGAGACAATCATGAAGCATGGCAAATCTCGTGGTGGGGGTGGTAGTTATGCTGGTCTCTCTGGCATAAGGGAGAATTACAGTGCATATCAGAGGTAGGCTCGAACATCAACAGAAAGAGCACGCTTCCTCACGGCAACATGACGTTTGTTGCTCTCCATGGAAATAAACACAGAGATCAACAACCAACTCGGATAAGGAAAAGTGAGGGATGTGTGAAGAAAGTCCTCGATGCTGTTAGAGAGCTTCCTCAATCATTTTGATGTTGATGACAAGAAGAGGTTGTATGTACTCTTTTCCGGTGCCCACGTTTCAGCTGAGGTTGAGAAAGATGTTATGCATGCAATTACCACAGGGAAACACCAGAAAGAGATGTTCATCAAAGAGCGATTAGAGAAAAAGACATCGTTCTCAGACCCCATCAAGAACCTGAAGCTCAAAACCATGGCAGAGACAAAAAAGAGAGTCAAACTAAAAACATTCCAATGAAAACTAGTAGCGTACAAGCAACAAGAGGACATTACTTTCCAGCTGGTGGTAAAGGCACAAAGTTCTGGCAGCCCATCTGATCTACGGGAAATCATGAAATATTCTTTGACCCCTGTTCCCTACTCCATTGGAACATCAGACAACTTCTTTGCTAAGTCAGGTAAATCTTAGGGCCTATGCTATCTCGTGAAGGATGTAGAGAACTTGCAACCTCCACCCACTGGCAAGACCTTGGTAGTGGAAGATGGTAATGCTGTTTTCTACTACCTAAAAGAGATACCTGCAAACGTCCAAGATATTTGCATCAAAATTCACAATGTAGTGTCGTCCAAATGCGATGTTATCTTCAGCACAGACATGTACAACCCAGACTCTGTAAAGTCAACTGAACAGACATGAACGTGGGTGTGCAGAGAAGAGAATGATTAAAGTAGTCAAGACCAAAAGACTATCTGACTGGAAGCAGTTCCTAAGGGATGATGAGAATAAGACACAACTTATTCAAGTTCTTCTGGATGTCTTGAGTGAGCACGACATGGCTAAGAGGCTGTATGGGGAAAAGATGATATTCATCAAAGAAGGAGAAGCCCAACTGCTCACTTCTCAGAATGGGTGAGATACTGTGTTCTGAGATTCCATCTCTCAACTCAACCCAAGAAGAAACAGATTCACACGTGATCCTTTACTGCCACTATGGTAAAGAGCAAGGTTATGATCATGTGCAGATCAAAAGCCCAGACAATGATATATTTCTATATTGCTTCATTATGCGCATATCACTGGAGTTGATGTCCAACCTGGAGGAGTTTACACGTGCCCTGCATGGGAAACCAAGATTTACCGATGTAGATGAGGCTAGATTTGCTCTGATGAAGGAAAAGTGTAGAGGTGATGGGGAGAAAATCAGCAAGTCGGTCCGTGTACACTTGTCTTCATTTCCTTCATGCAAGGACAGCCTTCAACAACACATCCGGAGGGTGAACTACCATGTGGCGATATGGAAGAGGGCTATTGAGCCTAAACCCATCATTCCACCACCAACACATGGTCATGGTTGGGCAAAGAATGTAGACGAATTTGAACCACTATGGTCGACGAAAGAAATTCTGCCCCAAGGTTGGTAGATGTTCTTGACTGTTTGGGAGACGATGACTCAAGTGATGACGACTACGATTCAGATCATGATGACCAGTACTACGACTCAGACCATGACAAAACCATCAAATTTTATGTAAATATTATATCATGTGCTGTAAGTTTTGTCACGTAGGTGTTTACTTCATTACACCTTTCCTCCATTAATGTAAACAAGCGTTGTTTAAACAAAAGAAATATGTTCTATCACTTATAACTGAAGGACACTCAATGCCGTACAAAGAATTTCATTCATGATTTCCTGTGATATCTAATTTTCTTTCCCTCGATTCTTCCGTCTTGAAAAAATAAATATACATTATGTAGGATATACTGATATCTGCATTACATTACCTAGAAGGATTGTCGACACCAAAGTGGGTCACATTGTGATAATGTGTTTTCAAAGAATGCAAAGTTTCAATGATACTCATCCTTACAATTTGAGTATAATTAGCCATTTCTTTAATAGTTTATCCTTGAATGAAGGACTTGAGGAAAACATTCTGTCGCTGTTGCAGTATCATAATTATATGTGCTAGTGAAAAAAAATGTATAATAGGGATCAGAAATATAGGAACGTAGTGCATTGTTCAACCATTTGAATATCAGTCTTTGTTATATACCATGATTATAATTACATTCATTCACCGATTGGTTGTTCTCATTATGTCATGTCAGTTGAAATTCATGAAATTGTACCTCAGATACGTTTGTTCATTCATATTTATAAAACAAGAAACCTATTTTATGTCATATGATGTGATTAATGTCCAATTGTTGAATAGGTTGGCTTGGTCTGAGCCCCCCCCCCTTCAGGCTGATACATGTTTATAACTATAAACAAACTCAAATATTGTATGTGGCAATATACTGTATTGAATTTATAAACCATCATACGGACAGTGAAAGAAGATCACTATCATTTTACATACCATTTTACTTCACAATACAGAGTACTTCCCTTCATGATATCAATAAGGGAAAAGAAAGTACATTGCTTTTCAAATAATATGCATATGTTATGTGTATTTTCAGGAGAACTTGAATTGATTTGATTTTAACAGGCTAGCCCCAACAGTAATTAAAATAACGCTTGTTGAGCTTTTTTTTCTTTTTTAAACGGGAAGTTTGGTTGAATGCACATTTTTTTTACAGAATGTAATAATCGAAATAGTTTATATATACATACAACTGTATAATATCCGAAATGTAGAACTTTACATTTGCCCTCCAGGTTCGTATGTTCATTTTTATTTGTACATGCACTTTAAAGTGACTCGGTAACAGTGTGGAAGGTTGATGAAAAAATTGCTTACCGGTATTTTTTGTATAAAATGTTACTTATTATATTCCTTCTACTGTTCTAACCCTCTGACATGCAAAAACTCCTGAAAAAATTCTCAAACCACAAAGATATCTATGGTTCTCTTTGAAGGCGTCACTGTGCAACACCCTCTAACAGTGATTAACAGTAAATTCTAACCATTTTTGAATTTTCCCAACCGTTTTCCCATGAAAAAAGACATAACACAGACTATTACAAATCTGTCAACACTTAAATGTCTGGAATGGTATGTAGAGCCAATGTATTGCTTTGTGACGATTTATATTTACCTAAAATGTAATTAATTGTAATAATATAGTTAGGAGAATTAAGGAATCGATCAGATCAGTGTTTCCAAATTTGTATCATTAATAATGGTCCGTTTTCACTCAAATTTTCAGATTATCTTTAATTGTACATCTAGCATTGAAGTCACTGCCTTAGCACCACTGTCTCTCATCTGAACAATGTTACCAAGTCTCTTTAAGGAATTACTTCCGCCTTGTATTGTTCTAATGTTCTCAGACATGCAAAGCCTAGGCATTATTGTCTTACATGCATTTACGTTGTTATTTTTTACAGTATGTGATAATCAAAGATAAATTAATGTTTTTCTGATTGCCATGCAGCAGAATATAATGTAGCATACATTTCAAGTAAATCCATATTTGAGAGAGACAATTGCGATTACAATTAAGTCCTTAAGCTAGTACACCCCAACAGAGGCGTTGCGGAAATTAGTTGTGGAAAACATCAGATAGCATATCAATGAATAATTTTTCACCAATTTTCAGGTGATTTTGACAGGTTTTGAGACAGAAATTCGCATTTAAAATTATATGCAAATTTATGACGTCATTAATAGTTGAAGACAATAAAAAAATAATAAAAATAATTTTGTCTTCCTATTGTATAATTTACAAAGAATGTTTATTAATTTGGTGCAGATTAGATTTATATCTGCTGAGAAACAGGGTAAAATGTAAGCGCATAATTCACAGACCCTAAGAAAGTGTGCAAAACACGAAAAAACAACATTTTTACATATCTTCAAATAAGGGGCAAAAAAACAATGTCTAAATGAGTTTTTTTTCTTGGGAACATCTTTTTTCTGATGAAATGGATCACAATGAACAAATGAGATACACTGTAGCTCCCTCTGGCCCACGGAATAATTGTTTTGATCAATAATCAATATCCAACCTTTTCCCAGTTTGGTAGGAAAAATATGTCACATAGTGTTTTAAGAGCCAATCTCAATATAGGCTTGAATTACCAAACTACCAAAGCAAAAAATCTCCTGACTTAGGCATATCGTGCATATGAAATCTAAATTTATAAATACCTTTATACATAACTGGCAAATGTATATGTACTGGTATTATTAATTTAAGTCAGTAGGAGTATGACTTATCGATTCAAACAGGTTGGAAGCCCTATAAAGAATGCATATAGAATTTTTAAACTATCACTCGTATTAAATAATCCTCCACATAAACTTCAGTGTGTTATTTTTCTCAAAAGCAAGAATTGAATTTGAAATTAAAATCTATATAAAATCATTTTTGTTGAGAATGTTATCATGAATTCAACTATGGGATTAATTGAATTTGTGTGAAATTTAAGAAGACAATGAGAAATTAGTAAATAAAATGTATGTACCCTGCAGGGATTCCAATTTTCAGGCAATAGCCTGAATTCAGGCCCTAATGAGTTATTTTCAGACCATAGTTTAGGCTTTTTTGTGTACAAAATAGCTCATTCTAGGTGATTTTCAGGCCCCTTGGCCAATTTTAAATGGCATCCCTGATGTATGTATAGATGAGATAGTAAACAAATATATCATGCACTGAGAAGCTCTAGTTGAAATTATGGATCAAGGTGGCAGGAATAGCACTATATAGTGCCATTTCTGTCGCCAAGGAATCCATAATTTTAACTAGTGGCTTGAAATAGTACATGATATATTAGTTTTATATTTTTCAAATCAACCTTCATAAAAATAATAATAATAATTATTATTATGTTAACTGTCACTGAAGTAGTGTACAGTCCAGTGAGAGCAGCACAGACGACAGTACCGCGACCGATAGCACATTGATCTTGATCGATCGCATATATATATATGACGTCATCCATGGTATAGTGCCATGGTATATTTTGCACTATACCATGGATGACGTCACGGTTACATCATAGCAACGTTATGGTTGGTCACATGATGCTATGTTGACCAATCATGAACAGGATTTCATTGATCAAAAATATAATTAACTATATTCACCATGACTATATTCACCATGAATGCAGGTCCAGCTTCTCAAGGTGCATAACATGTGGTTCCCACCAACCTCATTACATCACCTAGCAGAAGCACTGTGCTCTATGCCAAACCTGACTTACCTGACATTTGAAATGCATCACAGTGATGAGTTCTACTCTACATTGAAAGCAAAGGCATCATCCTTACAGGTAGGCCTATGTGTTTACTAATGTAAATGTCATGGAGGGTCATTGATTGGAAGAAAAAGATGCATGTGCACCATATAACCATTTCTGCTCTTTCTTTCTAACACCCTTTTGTAAAGTCCACTCACATGTGCTGCTTCAGTTGAAATTGAAGTGCCTATGAGACTGACATTGTTTTGATCAATAATCTATATCCAACCTTTTCCTAGTTTTATTGATATGAAAAATTTGTCATGTATTTGTATTTTTACAACCAATTTTAATAATGCTTGAAACTGTACCATATCCAATATCCTCCTGACTTAGGCTTCTTGTGCACAAGAAAAATTCAGAATTATGCATATCTTTAACGGTGGTGTGTCTCTGATACAGGATGAAAATATAAAATTGTGTTAATCCTTTAGTACACAAGAGATAATACCAACTAAAAACTCCCTGAAAAGATTAGAACTAGTAATTGCCTTAATGTTAATTATATCGACCTTTAGGAATTTTAGCAACACGTTCCTAAAATTATATGTCGAAAATAGTCTTATTTTCAGACCCTTGTACTGTATGGTCGTTCATTTTGTGCTGTGCAAAGATTCAATCAGCTTAACTACAAGAAGTGGGTCATTGATGTGTACAAATACTTGTGTACCCTTTACAGCTCATTTTATGTACCGGTATGTTGTTACCGAAGAAAAAAAGAAGTCAGTCAGTCACTCATTATTGTCTGACAGTGAAGTCTAAAAATAAAGAGTAAACAGTTTTCCTTGCATAATTTGAATATGAGGACACTGCTAACGTTTAAATTTCACAGATAGGACATATGTGACATATTCTTAATTCCTGCAAAGGTCTACATAATTTGATGTTGGTTGCAAAAACGATACACTACCTTTAATACATACATTTATGGGTATTATTCATTTCGGTTTTAGTAGGAGTACAGGACTTATCAATGCAAACTTGTTGGAAGCCCTATAAAGAATAAATAAAGAATTTTAAAAAATCACTCTTACTAAATCCCCCTCTCTATAGAAACTTTAGTGCGTTCTTTTTATCAAAAGACAAGAATTGAATCTGAAAATATAATCTATTCAATCTTTTTTCTTTGGAACGTTATTATGAATACAACTATGTAATTAATAGAATTTGTGTTAAATGTAAGAAGATGATGACAGAGATGCCAATTTTGCCATATTTGTTCTGGTTTTATAGCTCTCGTTACAGCGTTACAGTAACCAAAAGGATACGGGAAATGATAAATAAGTACATTATAGCGTATGCTGCCTATCTACACATAGCCTCCATACACAGCTCTGTACAACGCTGCATGTCGCATGCATTCACTCACAAGTTCACTGAATTTGACATTGGATGGGCACTTTTGCTCGATAAATGCACATGGTCTATGATGCCACCTGCAGACCGTCCGCCGCCATCTTGTTTAATTCCGAAACGCGGCCGCCGTCATTTATATTGTCATGATACTAGTATTCTACGCGTGGTTGTTCATTTTGGGGGAAGCATGATGATGGATCGTGTGCGCAGTGCCTGCAATACCCATTAGTAGCGAAGACTTCGGCGATTCAGCAGGCGCATTGCAGTACGGTGCATGATGTTCATGAACACCGGGCCTAGCAGCCTGGGCTGGTACTGGCGGTACGGTGTGCGTGTGGTGCATTAGTGTGTGGGATACGAGTTCTGCCATTTTGACTGGATTGAACAAGAAGTTTTCTTCATGGATACTGTCATGGATTCACGCAAAAGAGCGAGTACCCGAGGAGGAGATCCTATGACTGCAAACAGATTTTTTTTAACGTTTTGATGCACATCTTTATTTCGAACTTAAAAATGGTAGGTTGGAAATGCAGTAATATTTAGTAGTAAGAGTGATTGGGTGTTTGTGTGCTCGTGTGTGCAAAAAATATGCTTGTCTTGACTCTTGTGTTACAGAGAGACCCCCATTTGTTACTGACAAATGTGGTAAATGTTACTGACAACTATCCTATAGGGTTGGCATATCTGTGATGAGAAAATATTTAATAAGATATATGTATGTATAGATGAGTTGCTTAATTACAATCACAAACAATGCAGGTCCAGACTCTCAAGCTTGATGATCTCCGGTGTCTAAGCCCAGCTTCATCACATCGCCTAGCAGAAGCACTGTGTTCTATGCCAAACCTGTCTGACCTGACACTTGGAATGGATCCCAATGAGGAGTTCTACTCTACATTGAAAGCAAAGGCATCATCCATACAGGTATGTTGTAATAATGTAAATGTCATGTAGAGGGTCATTGAAGGAAAGAAAGTATAGTAATTTTTATTTGTTGCACATATTTATATATATATTTTTTTTCTTTTAATGTTAATGCCATTCAATGGATAGGTCAGAACAGTCATGAAATATGGAATAAAAGCAAACTACACATGTAATGGTTAATTCGAAATTCAAGTGTGTATAAGATTGACATTGTTTTGATCAATAACTTATATTCAACCTTTTCCAAGTTTGATTGATATGAAAAATGTGTCATATAGATATTTAAGAGTCAATTTTTGATAAAGGCTTGATTCATAACAAACTGAACGATAGCAACAAATTTCCTGACTTAGGGGTCTTTTGCACATGAAATCCAGAGTTCTGAATACTTTGATATCATATATTGATAGCAAATGTATTTTGATGGGTATTATTGATTTCACTGTTATTAGGAGTAGGCTTATCAATGCAATCAGGTTGGAAGCCCTACACAGAATGCATATAGAAGACCACCTTTTGATTTCGTAAGAATTTTCTTTCTTATTATTCTTTTTTGTGCAAGCGATTACTCAAAATCCATCCACACAATTTCTCTCAATTTTGACACAGTCGTAGGTCATCACCATGAGACGTGACAGAAACATTTTCAAGCTCCTCAAATTATCTTGACGTCATCCAGGCTCCATTTTGAGAATATCAACCCATGATCATATCTTCATAATGCATTGTCATTTCCCTTTCATATTTATCATGATCATCCGATCGATTTCAGGTCAATAAACGCGCACATGCATGTACGTCTGTGCGTCAATACGCACGCAAAATTTGAAATGGCTCAAAATCGTCGTAAATTAATTTTGCATACGTTTCAGGCCATTTTGAACATTTGTCAAAATACATGCACACGTGCATGCACACGCGTTTTTCGTTCATCATGGCCATATGCATCATTAATCGCCGTTTTTTTTTCTTTCATAATAATCCCTGTGTTCTTTTCAAACAGTTTGATACCATATTCATCTCTTTACGACCATTAATAACGGAATGAGCGTCCATTCAAATTAAATTTTCGTACGTGCGAGCTCATGTAATACATAGCAGATATTGGCAAAAACATGCCTATACAACATCTATTACAGCTCTTTAAGATGCCAATTGACCCCTAATTAGGTGGTCTGTCGTCTACGACAGATCACCTAATGTTTTCATCAGAATTTTCTTTCTTTATTTATTTATTCTTTATTTTTATTTCTCCCCCTTTTTTGTTCCGAGGATAACTCAAGATCAGTTCAGTCAATTTCTTTCAATGTTGGCACAGTCATAAGTCATTGTCATGAGACATGACAGGAACATTTTCAAGGTCATCAAGTCTTCATGACGTCATCCAAGCGCCATTTGGTGAAATCACATTATCCATCATATCTTCATGACGCGTAATCAAAGGTCATTCATATTCATATCACATATACATGACGAAAACTCGTCGTTTAAAATTGAAACCCCCAATAGACTTTCACCACTACTACTTGTACTAGAGCTGAGATTGTGATAAGCCCTATTAAAGTATCACTGTAATCCACCCCACCGAGACCTTGATGACGTAATAGAGAGAGAGAGATAAGCATGGTAGAGGGGGAAATGAAGGGAGAAGGGAGTTTACCGAGTTCGATGCCAGAGTTAAAATTGTTATGTCGCCAATTATGGGTTATTTTGCTTCGTTCGAACTTTCATTTTGGTCTTCATCTAACTTATTAAAATGAAAATATCTTAAAACAAGTTAAATACTTATTTCCTACTTCTCATTTTATTTCAGGCAGAGCCCCAGTAAGAGTTTGTTCACACTAATATTACGTAAGATGATGAAGATTCCAGCTGCAATCCAATATCTTAATCTCTCACTCAGAGCCTCAAGGCTCTGTCCAAGTTTTTAACGAGAGAAACGAAAATGGGGTAGTGGCACCCCATCAGAATTACATTGACTTCTGTGTTAAAGTAGAAGCTCTCTCAAAGTTATAACTAGAGAAACGAAAATGGGGTAGTGGCAACCCATCAGATTACATAGACTCCTGTGTTAAAGTGTGGGGTATAGTTTTAACGAGAGCTTTTCGTAATGTACTTCGGGTCAAGGGTCAACAGGTCATGTCATCAAAGGTCAAACAAAAGTCATGACGCGCGTCAAAATTTAAAATTGCTAAAAATCACTTAACTATTAAACGAGAGTACGAATCAGGTCATTTTAAGCATTTCAAAATTGTGCTCGCGCGCTTCCACTCGTAATGTCATTTTGCAACATAGAATTGCAAAAAAAAATTCTGTCATCATATTTGATACATTTTTCCAAGTATTTTGCTACCTTGTTCACCTTTTTCTGACCATTAATAACGGAATGAGCTTCCGTTTAAGATACATGTCCAAATGGGCAAAAACATGCCTATACAAAATCCATTGCAGCGCTTTAGGATGCAAGGTGACCCCAAGTTTTTTTTCATATTTTGATAGAGTATGAATCAGAGATATGATTTCATGTCTCATTTGACCCTCAATTAACTCACGACGTCATCATAATGGCTTCCGAACTCAAAATTTCAATTTGCATATTATGACGTCAGCATATTTTTGGAAAATAGATTGTATCTCTGTAAATGTTCATCGATTTTCTTCCAAATTTTGATATGTTCTAGCTGAGACAATTCTCTACAAATGTAGTAACCACGATATTTCATTTTGATAAAGGCATCATGGCGTATTTTTGCGACTAAAGGAGGCATGTCAATTTTTCACGTTTTGCGTGTATTCTCTAAGGGACATGACTTTTTCTCAAAACTAGATTCTACATTCCCGTCTTTTGCGAGCAATATCTCTGTCGTTTTAGCTTTGTTTACGCTGAGCATCGAGTATGTTGTAGCTGAGACAATAAGCTATCACAAGAGTGCCCTTTATTTTTCAAACAGATGCCAACATCATGCTTATATTTCACTTGCAAAGTGGGATTTGAGAATTCCATTTTCAGTTTACGTGTAATCGCTATGGGAAATGTTTTGGTATATCGGTAACGCACTTGAATTCCGACCTCGAGTACCCTGGTTCGAGTCCGGGCGTCTCCAACAATTTTTTTTTTCACTTTTATTTTCCTTTGGACCTTTCACTGATCATAAGAATTGAAGACAGACCACCTAATTCGTCCCCATGACGAATTAAATTTCTAGTTTTAATTTCATATTTGGATAGAGTATGAATCGTAGATATGATTTCATGTCTCATTTGGCCATTAAGTATATTGTTACATCATTATAATTGCCTTGGGACTCAATTGACAAATTTGCATATTATGACGTCAGCATATTTATGGAAAATGGATTGTAACTCTGTAAATATTGATTGATTTTCTTCCAAATTTTGATATGTTTTAGCTGTGACTATTCTTAACAAGATCAACGTTCACCAGATTGAATAACAGACCGCCTAAGTCGTCCCACTTACGAATTAAATTTCTAGTTTTATAATAAGTATTACTAAACACTCCACTGTATAGAAAATGTAATGTGTTCTTTTTTTTCAACAGACAAGAAATAAATTTGAAAAAATAAAGTTATTTAATTTTTCGATAAACAAGAAATGAATTAGAAAATATTGTTATTAATGCAACTATGTAGTAGTTTAAGGAATTTGTGTGAAATGTAAGAATACAGTGAGAAATTATTAAATACAATATGTTTGCTTAGATGAGTTGCTTAACTATTATTTACAATTAATGCAGGTCAAGACTCTCATGCTTGATGTGCGCCGCTGTCCCACACCAACCTCATCACATTACCTAGCAGAAGCACTGTGTTCTATGCCAAACCTGACTAACCTCATGCTGCATAGAACGACATATGGAAAAGAAGTCAACGAGGATTTCTCCTCCACATTAAAAGCAAAGGGGACATCCTTACAGGTATGAGTGTCCTAGAGTAATTGTCATGTAGAGGGTCATTGGAAGAAAGAAAGAGCACAAATGATTATATGGTGCACATATTTATATATATATATTTTTTTTTTCTTTTAATGTTTATGCCATTCACTGGATACGTAATAATAGTCATGAAACATGGAACAAAAGCAAACTACACATGTAATGGTTAATTCGAAATTCAAGTGTGTATAAGATTGACAGTGTTTTCATGAACATACAATATTCAACCTTTTCCAAGTTTGATCGATATGAAAAATATTTAAGTTATTTAAGGGCCAATTTTAATAAAGGCTTGAATCATTCCAAACTGAACCATAGCAACAAACCTGACTTAAGGGTCTTGTGCACATGAAATCCAGAGTTCTGGATACCTTTAATACATTAAAGGTAACGCAAATTTTGAAAATTGGATGGAGAGTAATTCTTTAAAATTTTGAAATATTTGGTTGCCACTGTAGATGTTTTATAAGCACCAGAAATTCAGCCCTTAAAACAATTCTGCTTTTGAGAAATTGAATAATCAAAAAAATTACTGGTGCTCCTGGTAAATTTCAAATATTTCAAATAGCGCCTAAGGCCATTCCATTGTAGCTGCGACCATGCAGTTCTGATATAAAATTTCCAAATGGGAATAGCAAATCGGTCGATTATAGTCGAGAAACATTGTTTTAAAGCAAAAGTAATATCAGACTTGAGAGGGCGCTATACAACATAAAGAGTTTATTATTTACAATTCCATCTCTTTAGACTCAATTTCAACCGCGACAACGATCATTGAATATTGTAATATCGCATATGCTTCCAATATGTTGCATTTGAACCAAATTCATGACCCCATACCAAAACTTTGTATTACCTTTAATAGCAAATGTATATGTATGAGTATTATTGATTTCACTGTTATTAGGAGTAGGCTTTTCAATGCAAACAGGTTGGAAGCCCTATAAAGAATACATATTAAATTATTTCATAATCACTGCAAATAATTACTCCTCTGCCATTTATAGAAACTTTAGTGTGTTCTTTTTTTCAGTAGACAAGAAATGAATAATATGAAAGTAATATAAGGGATTTGTGTGAAACATAAGAATTCCAGTGAGAAATTAGGGGGGAGGGATGTATGTATGTATGTATAGATGAGTTGCTTAACTATATTCACAAACAATGCAGGTCCAGACTCTCAAGCTTGATGATGTCCCGTGTCCCACACCAGCCTCATCACATCCCCTAGTAGAAGCACTGTGTTCTATGCCAAACCTGACTGACCTGACACTGCATGGATGGAAACTCAATGAGGAGTTCTACTCTGCCTTGAAAGCAAAGGCATCATCCATACAGGTATGTGCGTCCTAATGTAAATGTCATGGAGGGGTAATTCAAACAAATAAACAGCAGTATTAGTTATATGATGCACATGTATATATCTTTTTTTCTTCAAACAACCTTTTAAAGGCCATTCACTTGATATATTGAAGTAGTCATGAAACATGGAATGAAAGCAAACTGCACATGTACTGATTCAGTTGAAATTCAAGTATGTATAAGATTGACATTGTTTTGATCAATAATCAATATCCAACCTTTTCCAAGTTTGATGATTTACCCAAAGGATTATTTTTAAAATTATGTTACGAGTTCATCATTCAGTTTACTCTCTTTCTTCCCCTACATACCTGAGCAACTCTGTTTCAAAATACAACCCCACACAAAGTCTTCGCTCCTCATCAGACATGCTATTACTTAATACACCCAGAATAAAACTTGCTTGGGGCGATCGGGCTTTCTCTGCAATGGGTCCAAAACTGTGGAATAAGCTCCCTCTACAAATACGCCAACTGTCGTCAACAGAAACATTCAAATTACAACTGAAAACTTATTTGTTTCTTTCGTTGTAAATATTGTAATGTTTTAATTTACCATGTCTAGGAGAATTTCGAATTTTGTTTTTCGGTTTATTGTTGTTTTTCTTTCTTATGTCTGTTACATGTCCTTTTCTCTAAGCGCCATGAGCACCGAAAGGTGGACCTGTGCGCTATACAAGTAGCCACTATTATTATTATCATATGAAAAATATATCATATAGTTTTTAAAGAGCCAATTTGTAATGAAGGCTTGAATTTTCTAAACTGCACCATAGCAACAAACTTCCTGACTTAGGGGTCTTGTGCACATGAAAGCCAGAGTTATGAATACATTTGATACATTAATAGCATATGCATATTTCAGGTTATTATCAATTGCAGTGTTAGTAGGAGAAGGACTTATCGCTGCAAACAGGTTGGAAGCTCTACGAAGCAAACATAGAATTTAAAAAATCACCACTCTCAATAAATCATACTCCATAGAAACTTTAGTGTGTTCTTTTTCTTAATAATATATCCAATCATTTGCGTTGAGAATGTTATTATGAATGAAAATATGTAATTAATGGAATTAATGCGGAATGTAAGAATAAGGTGAGAATTTTTTTTTTTTTAATGAATGCATGTATAGATGATTTACCTAACTATATTCACAATGAAAACAGGTCCAGAATTTCCAGCTTCATGAAGTGAAATGTCCCACACAAGCCTCAACACATCACCTAGCAGAAGCACTGTGTTCTTTGCCAAACCTGTCTGACCTGGCATTTGGAATGGATCCCAATGAGGAGTTCTACTCTACATTGAAAGCAAAAGCATCATCTATACAGGTATGTGGGGGCCTTATGTAATGAAGAGGGTCATTCAAAGAAAAAAAGAGCAGTAATGATTATATGATGCACATATCTTATATATTTTTTTAAAAACGTTTATGCCATTCAATGGATACTTCAGAACAGTCATGAAACATGGAATGAAAGTAAAGTACACATGACTTGTACTGGTAAGAGGTATAGTCCAGTTTTGAAAACGCCCCCCTCTCAAAAAATGAAATGGAAGCTCTTATTACCAATCATGTGAAAGAATATGTTTTGACTAATATGTGATGATACAAATTTTGCCAGGAAACCGCCTACTAATTGATATATTTTGTAAATTATATCTATCCGGCCTGGATAGCTTTAGGGTAGTCCCATATACATCCTTCTGTGTACAGTGCTTGTAACTTTACCAAGACTGGGCCGAATTTCTCATCATTTTGATGATTCCAGAACCTTGCAGTACACGCCAATACTCATATGCTAGATGATCAACATTTTCTGATCGATTCCACAACGTTTCTTTCACAATGCAATCGCATGACCAGAACTGGTCTATACCTTTAATAATAAAGGTAATACAAAGTTTTGGGAAATTTTGAAAATTGGCTGGATAGTGATTCTTTACAATTTTGAAATGTTGGATGCCCCTGTGGTTGTATTATAAGCACTAGAAAATTTAGCCCCTAAAACACTTCTGCTTTCGAGAAAATTGAATATGAAAATGTACCGGTGCTCCTGTAAAATGTTGATAATTTTCAAATAGCGCCTACGGCCATACAATGGTAACTGCGACCATGAAAATCTCAGAATATGTTGTTGTGATATATAATTTCCAAAGGGGGATAGCCAATCGGTCGATTTTATTCAAGAAACATTGTTTTATAGCTAAATTAATATGTTGACCTTGAGAGGGAGCTATACAACGAAAAGAGTTTATTATTTACAATGTCATCACTTTAGACTTGATTTCAACCGCAACAACGATCACTAAATATTGTAGGATCGCATATGTTTCCAATATGTTCATTTGAACCAAATTCATTAGCCCATACCAAAACTTTGTAATGCCGGTACCTGTAAATTGAAATTCAATGGGTATAACATTGAAATTGCTTTCATCAGTATACAATACCCAACCTTTTCCAAGTTTGATTGATATGAAAAATTTGTCGCATAGTTATTTAAGAGCAAATTTTGATGAAGGCTTGATTCATAACAAACTGAACCATAGCAACAAATCTCCTGTCTCAAGGGTCTTTTGCACATGAAATCCAGAGTTCTGAATAACTTTAATATTATATATTGATAGGAAATGTATATTGATGGGTATTATTGATTTCACTGTTATTAGGAGTAGGAACTATTAATGCAAACAGGTTGGAAGCCCTATACAGAATAAATATAGAATTCTTTTATTATCACTTTTACTAAATACTCCTCTGTATAGAAAATTTAGTGTGTTCTCTTTTTCAATAGACAAGAAATAAATTTGAAAAAATAAACCTATTAATTCAATTTTTTGATAGACAAGTAACGAATGAGTAAACATTGTTCTGAGTGCAACTATGTATTGGTGAGAAATGAAAGAACACAGTGAGAAATTAGTAAATACAATATATGTTTGTTTAGATGAGTTGCTTAACTATTATTTACAAACAATGCAGGTCCAGACTCTCAAGCTTTATAATGTCCAGTGTCCCACATCAGCTTCATCACATCACCTAGCAGAATCACTGTGTTCTATGCCACACCTGACTAACCTGACGCTTAGGATGAAATATCAAAAGGACCCCAAAGAGGATTTCTTCTCCACGTTGAAAGCAAAGGTAACATCCTTACAGGTATGAGTGTCCTAAAGTATATGTCATGTAGAGGGTCATTGATAGAAAGAAAGAGCACAAATGAATATATGGTGCACATATTTATATGTTGTTTTTTATTTTTTATTTTTGTTAATGTTTATGCCATTCACTGGATACGTCATAATAGTCATAAAACATGGAACGAAAGAAAACTACACATGGATTGGTTAATTTCGAAATTCAAGTGTGTATATAAAGATTGACATTGTTTTCATCAGTATACAATATTCAACCTTTTCCAAGTTTGATTGATATGAAAAATATGTCATATAGTTATTTAAGAGCCAATTTTAATAAAGGCTTGAATCATTCCAAACTGAACCATAGCAACAAACCTCCTGACTTAAGGGTCTTGTGCATATGAAATCCAGAGTTCTGAATACCTTTAATACAGTAATAGCAAATGTATATTGATGGGTATTATTGATTTCACTGTTATTAGGAGTAGGCTTATCAATGCAAACAGGTAGGAAGCCCTATAAACATTACATATGGAATTCTTTTATAATAACTGTTACTAATTACTCCCCTGCCATTTATAGAAAGTTTAGGTGTTTTTTTTCAATAGACAAGAAATAAGTTTAAAAAAATAAATCTATTCATTAATTTTGTTTCAATAAACAAGAAATAAATTAGAAAATACTGTTATGAATGCAACTGTGTAATATAAGGAATTTGTGTGAAATGTAAGAATACAGTGAGAAATTAGAAAATAGTTTGTTTAGATGAGTTTATAATCACTGTTAATAATTACTCCTCTGCCATTTATAGAAACTTTAGTGTGTTGTTTCTTCAATAGACAAGAAATGAATAATATGAAAGTAATATAAGGGATTTGTGTGAAATATAAGAATACCAGTGAGAAATTAGGGGGGGATGTATATATGTATGTATAGATGAGTTGCTTAACTATATTCACAAACAATGCAGGTCCAGACTCTCAAACTTGATGATGTCCCGTGTCCCACACCAGCCTCATCACATCCCCTAGTAGAAGCACTGTGTTCTATGCCAAACCTGACTGACCTGACACTGCATGGATGGAAACTCGATGAGGAGTTCTACTCTGCCTTGAAAGCAAAGGCGTCATCCATACAGGTATGTGCGTCTTAATGTAAATGAGGGTATTTGAAATAAATAAACTGCAGTATTAGCTTGATGGTGCACATGTATATATGTTTTGTTTTTACCAAACGACCTTTTTTAAATGCCATTCATTTGATATATCGAAGTAGTCATGAAACATGGAATGAAAGCAAACTGCACATGTACTGATTTAATTAAAATTAAAGTATGTATAAGATTGACATTGTTTTGATTAATAATCAATATCCAACCTTTTCCAAGTTTGATTGATATGAAAAATATATCATATAGATTTAAAGAGCCAAGGCTTGAATTTTCGAAACTGCACCATAGCAAAAACCTCCTGACTTGGGGGTCTTGTGCACATGAAAGCCGGAGTTATGAATAATAATAATAATAATAATATGTCTTGTTTACCCAGGGTAGCCTCATCAGTATTCATACTGTTTTCCCTGAGGGCCCTGCAATCATATTATTATATTTGATACATTAATATCGAATGCGTATTTCTGGTTATTATTAATTGCATTGTTAGTAGGAGAAGGACTTATCGATGCAAACAGGTTGGAAGCCCTATGAAGCAAACAGAGTTTTAAAAAATACTGCTCTCACTAAATCATCCTCTCCATATAAGCTTTAGTGTGTTCTTTTTCTTAATAATATATCCAATCATTTTTGTTGAGAATGTTATTATGAATGCAAATATGTAATTTATGGAGTTTGTGTGGAATGTAAGAATGTAATTAGTTTTAAAAAAATGAATGCATGTATAGATGATTTACCCAACTATATTCACAATGAAAACAGGTCCAGACTTTCCAGCTTCATGAAGTGAAATGTCCCACACCCGCCTCAAAACATCACCTAGCAGAAGCACTGTGTTCTATGCCAAACCTGTCTGACTTGACACTTGGAATGGATCCCAATGAGGAGTTCTACTCTACATTGAAAGCAAAGGCATCAACCTTACATGTATGTGTGGCCTAATGTAAATGTCATGGAGAGGTTCATTCAAAGAAGAAAAAAGGGCAGTAATGATTATATGGTGCACATGTATATTATTATTTTTTGTTTTTGAAAATGATACAACAGAAAAGATCTGCTAGATCTACTAGTGTTGTTAGATCTAAATGTTTCCATAAACATGCTTAAATTTCACTATTTAAAGCAGCCACATACCTGTGAATAAATAGGCATGCCTTGGCTAATATCAGAATTCATCTGACATAAAGTTATATTCATCCATGTTTGGCAATGTTTAGCTTTCCTTTTAATCTAAATACCTCATATTTCCTTTCAAACATGATGTAGTTACTTAGTAATCAAAACAAGTTTCAATACTCATTGCTGTTGCAAGGCAAGTTTGGAATGGACTAGTCACAGAAGGTATACATTAGCTGTATTACATGCTGAAACAAACCTAAATAAAAACATGTGATCGTACCAAGATATCAAAACTATGAGAGCATGATGAGAAAGACAACAACTACTCAAATTACTGTAAACAGATACATAACTTAGACAATGAATCCAATAGTTTTCCAAGAAAAGCCACAGAAATAGAGACATTTGAGGAGTTACTAGGTACATTCCTATTGGAATGGGCATGCTGCGAGGTTATTACACAGAATCAACTCGACTGCCCTCTATGGTAAAAAGCAATATAGCAGTGGATTCAAGCATAGCGATTAGCACTATTAAACAATAAATAAGCAGCAGGCCCATTTCAATAAAAATGTTCCCAGTAAAACCTCAAATATCACTATTTCTGTGGCATTCCTTGGACTAACTGCTTACGCTAATGTTGAGTAGTTGTCTTTTCCAATGTGTTTTCATAGTTGTTAATGATATCTTGGTACCATAACGTATATGTATTTGTTTTGGTTTGTTTTGGCACACATTACAGCTAATGCAGTGTACTGCACCTTCCTTCTATGACTAGTCCGAACTTGCCTTGCAACAGCAATGAGTATTGAAACTTGTTACGATAACAAAGTGAATATCAGCTTTTTAAAGCAGCATGCAGTGTTAAGAATAAGAAATACGAATGTTGTCTTAACAAAATAATTTGATCGGTATGTAGTGAAGAATCTTTTAGAAAGCCATTTTATTATGCCTCCGTTACGAAGTAGCCGGAGGCATTATGTCCGTCCGTCCATACGTACGTCCCGTTCTCGTGATCGCGTTATCTCAAGAACCGATGGATGGATTCCTGCCAAACTTAAACCATGTATGTATCTGGCAGAGCTAATGAACTGATTAGATTTTGGGGTCACGAATTTATAGGTCAAAAGTCACAGGGCTCATTATGTATGCAAAAATAGCTCGTGATCACGTTATCTCAAGAACCGATTGATGGATTCCTGCCAAACTTAGATCATGTATATATATATATAGCAGAGTTAATGAACTGATTAGAATTTGGGCTCACGAGTTCAAAGGTCAAAGGTCACAGGGCTCATTATGTATGCAAAATAGCTTGTGATCGCGATATCTCAAGAACTGATGGATGGATTCCTGCCAAACTTTAGTCATGTATGTATCTTGCAGAGCCAATGATCTGATTAGATTTTGGGGTCAAAGGTCACAGGGCTCATTATGTATCCAAAAATAGCTTATGATCACATTATCATTAGAACCGATGGACAGATTACCATCAAACTCAAAACATGTATTTATCTTGCAGAGCCAATGAACTGAGTAGATTTTGGGGTCATGAGGCCAAAGGTGAAAGGTCATGGGTCTCATGTATGCAAAAATAGCTTGTGAACGCCTTCTTATTAGAACTGACGAATGGATTACTATCAAACTCGGGACATGTATGTATTTTGCAGAGACATCGAACTGATTAGACTTTAGGGTCATAAGATCACATATGGAAACGTTGTATCATCCGCTCAATCTGACTTGCGTGCATAGAACAAATAAGCATTTTTCCATGAAAAAGTGAAGTTTTCTAAAATGTGCGTTTCTTTCCAGCATTGGGGCGCCCGGGAGTCACTCGGGTAACATTTCATAAAGTATAATATAAAAAGACCATATGCAAATTTTCTGTACTTTTGTCGGAAAAAATACATTTATCCAGCACAATGTCGTCTCTTTTTGCGTTGGAGAAGAGCAAATAGCAAGTTTCAATCACACTTTGGCCGCTCTCGCAAGCTCTCACTCGTTTCACTGTGGTCAAGCGACTTTGAGGCAAGCGGTTAATGAAAATACTAATCGTTAGCTTTCTTCTGGTATTAAACTTGTTTTGATTGATTGTATAATTTTGTCGGAATAAAGGAAACAAAAAGGCTCGACAAATATAACTTATCAGCGTCTGAATTGACCTTTCGACCTTGAATTCCCTGATGCAAGCGCACTAATGACGTCATCTTCGCTAAATCGGTGTCTTTTATCGTAAAATGCGACACTATCACAATGTTTATACAACTTTTGTAATTATTAGTAAGATATAACATATTTTTTCTGATATCACTGAAGTTTTGGGTTTTATTTAATGAGTAATTTTAAAATAAGAGCCATCTTACTGTTTTAATTTACTGGATCGTACCATTAAAGTCGCAGGGTAGAAAGATGCATTTTCCAACCGCGCCAAATTTAATTTACGTTCCGACATTCTGTTAAATTGGTTCGTGTTGTTAAGAATCCACTGTTTTCTGCTCCAACAAACGTCCACATGCGGAGTCGTTTATCAACTAAATTATTCAAATTTATGGATGCTTCCTAGCTTCCCAGGTGTTTGTGTTGCTGTTGAAGCATTTCGCTCACCTGCTATCATTTTTTGTACTCCAATTGCCAGAACGCAAATTTCATTTTGGTTTTATAGTTTCATCGGAGTCGTTTATCAATCCTATGTATTCAAATTTATAAATGCTTCCTCCCCAGGTGTTTGTGGTGTTTATGCATTTCATTCACCTGTTATTATTCTTTGTACTCCAATTGTTAGAATACAAAATGCATTTTGGTTTTATAGTTTCATGCAATAAGTAAGTCAATACAAGAGTATGTTCTGCACAATAAAAACAATGTGTGTCCCTATTGTACAATGTAATGTGTCCCCTCATTTTGTAATAGTTAATTTACCCATTCACATAATGGAACTACCTGCCCGATGAAGCCAGTGGCCTGTGACCCCTGAGCACTCAACACCGTGTGGGAGTCAGTTTGTGTTCAACTTCTTTTATGAGACAAATACAAGCAAACGTTTCCATATGAGACCAAAGGATCATACATGTATATAAAAAATAGCTTGTAATAATGATATTCTGTGAACCTGTTAATGGATTACAATCAAACTTGAATTTGAAAAATTGCTCTATGGCGGACGCATCATTTTCGACTGCGCGCAGTCGAACATCCATCTAGTTATTCCAACATTACTTTTTATGTAGCTTGATTCTTTCATCCTGAATGAATACATAATGGTTGGTGGCTCACATGTTCTATTAGTAAGATGATATAAGTACTAAACATCTTCAAACACGGACATAATGAATATAATGTCAAGTGGGAGAATGTAGCAATCTGTGCCGAGGTACTCGTCAAATTTAATCTAAGAATTACAAAATTGTCCATCTATGTGGTATGCAAGCACATGGACAGAAAAGGAGACAGTCAGCAAAGAAACATCCAAGGATGAAGTGATTAGATTATTGGGTGAGATGTGAAAGGTCAAAGGTTACAGGGCCATTCAATTTATTATAAAAATCACATAAATTTATAGTCAGTGTGATATAATATAAACACATTAAACCAATCTTGGCTCAAGTACGTATAGAGCTGTAAGGAAGAACTGATTGAGTTTGGGAAGTAAGAGATCAAAGGTGAAAGATAACAGGGTCATCTATCTATCAGGCTATAGTTCATCCAGACATGTGACAAAGCCCTCATAACATTTCCATTCTCTTCTGTCTTTAGCTATTCTAGTCCAAGCGTCCGTTCCCATGTATGATGTTAGGTCATCTCTCCATCTTCTCTTCTGCCTTCCTCTTCTTCTCTTTCCCACCATTGGTTGCCATTCTGTTAAACGATTTTTCCATCTATTGTCCTGAAGTCTTGCTACATGCCCACCCCGTCTCCACTTTGATTCTCTGACTTTCTCCATGATGTATTTAACCTTTGTTTTTTGGCGTATGACTTTGTGATTGATTTTGTCACTAAGAAGAAGAATGTTCAACCAATGCATTCTAACAACTATGACATATGGATCAGAAACATGGTCATGGACAAAGGATCTAGAACAGAAGCTTGTGACTACTCAACGAACTATGGAGAGAAAGATGTCGCATTTATCTCTGCGAGACAAACGGGGTCATGAAATGTTACAAATCCCAGAAAATACCTTATTGGTCTAAAACAAAATTAAAAATGTGCCAGTTTCAACCAAACTAGGCTCAGGTATATGTGTGCATTAAAGGATGAATTGAAAAGCGTTTGGGTTCGTCAGGTCAGATTTGTTAGGTTATAGGATCATTGATCTTCTGCATTGCGTATATTACATATTGGTAAATGTCTATTTTATTCTCAAACACATTGCAGACAGGAAAGGAGGCAGATTCCACCCACCTAAACCCTTTTAGGGTTTAATCGTAAATTGAATGCTCTTCTGTTCTCTGATCCTCTAATATAGTATGAGGAAAGGTTTTAAGATTTGTCCTAATGGGTAGTTTTTATGCCTCCGCTACAAAGTAGCCAAAGTCATTATGTTTTCTAGTTGTCCGTCCGTACTTCTCTACATCCCGTTCTCTTCATCGCGTTATCTCAAGAACCAATTGATGGATTACTGCCAAACTTGGGTCATGTATATGTATCTTGCAGAGCCAATGAACTGATTAGATTTTGGGGTCATGAGATCAAAGGTCAAGGTCACGGGGCTCTCTATGTATTCAAAAATAGCTTGTGAACGCATTGTCAATACTGACAGATGGATTACTATCAAACTCTGGACAGGTATGTCAGCCTTTTCACACACAGCTAAAATTCATCGTATCTAGAGATGATTACTATAAACGTGTTTAACTCAACAGTTTTAAACATGTTTATAGAAAATTTTCCCTGTGTGAACATCGTTTATACGGTGTTGGGATAGATACGAAGTCGCGATTTATACGCCCCTAAAAGCAGGCTGCAGATACGAAGTTCGTATCTAGAGAGCTTGACATTTTGTGTGTGAAAGGTTATTCGTGTTTACAAGTGTTTAAACTGGATGGGGCGTGCGCTTTGATTGATATGACATGACATTCAATGCGCAATGGAACTACTGCGCATTTTACGAGCAGAAGTTAATCACGAAACGATTAACGATCGCACCGAAATTTCTGTGTGTGAATGATGTTGTATGTACAGGTGATTAGTTTATAGCCCTTTAAACTAATCATGTTTATAGAATTTTAGCTGTGTGTGAAAAGGCTGTGTATCTTGCAGAGCTGATAAACTGATTAGATTTTACGGTCATGACGTCAAAGTTCAAAGGGTCATACATTTATATGAAAAATAGCTTGTAATCACGATATTCTGAAAACCTGTTCTTGGATTACAATCGAACTTGAATTTTTAAAATTGCTTCTGTTTTGGTTTGTAAAATCGCTCTATGGCTGAGGCATCATTTCGACTGCGTACAGTTGAACATCCATCTAGCTTTTTTCTTACTTGATGTCAATATCCTAATTCAATTACTGGTGCTATAGTAGATAGTGCTACCAGTACTACTGCAGTAAACCTATTATTAATATTACAGTTTTCATGAAATTGCAACATGTATTGGATCAATTTCTTTTTGAAATTTGTGTAATCTCTTGTGCAACATTTGTGTTACTCTAACCTTTTTTAATTGTCCATACTTTTTTTTTCCCTGCTTATTTTCATCTGTTTATTGGATGTTACTGTAGCTATTGAGTGTATATTCCCCAAGAAAAATTGATTATATGCCAGAATGTTGCTTTTATATGTTACAGGGATGTTTTCCTCAGATCAGGAAGGGAAACTTCAGGTTCAATGGAATTGAGTATGATGACTTAAACTCATTTCCTCATACCCTCCCATTTTTAAAAGGTCAGTACAGTATATGTGATTTTAAAAAAAATCAGATAACAGCATGTAGACTTTTCATGAAGAGCATACAATAAAGTGATACTGTGTACCTTAAAAGCATCGTTTAACAATGTTAAATCTGAGATGCACAGCCGTACGTATTATCAGTGTCTGTGATGTATAATTTTGAAGCCCTAAAGAAAATTCCGCTTCAAAATGATCAAGAAGTGCCTCAAAAAAGTAAAAATCTTTGAGTGACCGGTTTTAACATGCTTGTTTTCCCAATAAGACTGTAGTGTTATGAAAACTGTTAGGAAAATGCAAACTTTGTATCAGATTTCCTCTCATATATCTTGATAATCAGACAGGCTTGTAAAAGTCATGGGCTTCCTGAATGACCTAAAGGTTTATAATTATTATTGCAGCATGAGCTAAATTCAGGATTTTGTTTCAGAATCTGAGACAAAGTTACCCAATCCCTTTAAAACAATTCAGATTTCTTGTCTGACAAAACTAAATATTCAGTAACAGCTTTATTGAACAAATTCCCTCCTGTAGTGTGCTTTCAACCTTAAATTGGTAGATTTGTATTTGTTCCTATTTGTGTGTGTGTGTGTGTTCTTGATATTTTGGTTACACCGTAGTCTCTTCCATTTTTTGTTTACTTCTTCTTCATTCACTGATCGAAATGTTTCTTGAGAGTGGTACTTTCCATAATACCAATAGTAGATAATTTTTTTATTTTCTCCATGAAAGCAACCTATTGGTGATGTACACTATCCAAGAAGGACATTACCACCGTCGGACCACCCTCAACAGCAACCCATTGGTGATGTACACTATCCAAGAAGGACATTACCTTCCTCAGACTACCCTCAACAGCAACCCATTGGTGATATACACTATCCAAGAAGGACCTTACCACCATCAGACCACCCTCAACAGCAACCCATTGGTGATGTACACTATCCAAGAAGGACCTTACCACCATCAGACCACCCTCAACAGCAACCTATGGGGGATGTACATTTTTCAAGAAAGACATTACCTTCATCAGACCACCCTCGGCAGTCCCCAGTACGTTGGCAAAGTATCAGATACTGTATGTCAATTTTCTCAGCCACACAGAGAAGGCAGCAGCTGTCAGAGCAGGCCTTGCAAGAGGCAAGCTCCTTCTACTCGGTCAAGAGCTCCACAGTATGATCCTGAATTTCCAGAGAAGCAATCAAAGCATGAAGTCTGGTTGCAATGGTATCGGTAGAGTAAGACAGTGTCCCACAGGTAACACTTCATCTTGACTTTGTGTATGTATGATACAGGGCTCCACACTAACTTTTTTTTTGGGAAAGAGGTTCAGATTTAATTGTTTACAGTCTGTATGCAAAAGCCCTAAGTAAAATCTTGTAGGAGTTTAAGTATGTAATATTTCAAATTATCTTATCAAAATGTCACTGTACAGTGTGAGTCAAAAAAAAGTTTACACCTAGAAAATTGCTAATTATTTTTAAAATCATCTATGAACAGTAAATTATTATACATCTTATGAAAGAGTGTTTTATCCCAAATCATTTGGTATCACTTTTGTGTGGTATGTGTTCACGCTTGAATGAACAGGAGGCATTGTTTGCGAGAGTGCAAAAATCGACTTGCGCCAAAGTTGCTTATCTGATGTTTAAATAAAACAATTGGCATTTGGGTATTAAATCGGTTTTTGCAGATCCAAATAACATCCCTAACAAAATTAATCATGCCGCACATGATTAATATTGAATATCAAATATCAACGAACATTTGTGCGCGTGTGTGTGTGCGTGTGTGACTTTGATTCTGCAAAAAGCATATGCAATGCATTTTATTTGATACATTCAATTCATTCTCTCACTCCGCTAATCCCAACATAATACATGCTGTAGGCATCACTTTGGCGCAAGTCGATTTTTGCACTCTCGCAAACAATGCCACCTGGATCATCTAAGCGTGAACACATACCACACACAAATGATACCAAATGATTTGGGATAAAACACTCTTTCGTAAGATGTATAATAATTTACTGTTCATAGATGATTTTTTTAATAATTAGCAATTTTCTAGGTGTAAACTTTTTTTTGACTCACACGGTATAGTCAATGTTATCGCACATGCTCAGAAAAATATAATTTGTTAGAATTCAATTTATTACCAGAAATGACCCAGATGTCGATCTAGTTATCATGTCAACAAACTTGATAGACCTCAATATACTTGAGAACTAGTTTTTTCTGGTAAGGATGTATGTAATAGGCCTCAGTTTTCAGTGTAACGTTTTACATGACGTGGATTGTAGTTTGTAAATTTAGAGCTACATCCAGTTCCAGATTTAAAAATCCATTAGAGGAAATATTTTCCAGCATTTTCTTCACATCATTCCAGTGTAGAAGTAAATATGCTGCTATAATTTTAAGATACATGTCTCTTTTGTCAATGTAACATGCCTGAGTTATCAGTGTGATATTCAATTTACAATAGAGTATTGTTTTTACATGTTTAACTACATTTACTAGTACTGCATAATAAACCCATTTGAGGAAATATTTTCCCAGATTTTCTTCACATCATTCCAGTGTACATGTAAATATGCTGCTATAATTGTACGATATATGTTTATTCTAATTGTATTCAGTACTGGATTCCAATAATGTTCATGAAACATATTCAGGCTGTTCTTCGCATCATTATGATTACGATTATGCAATGTTGAGATACATGTACATTGTACCTTGTAAATAGGTTATATATTTGAGTAAGTTTGCATTCCTGATTGGCTTATAACATACATATGTAGATAGTACTCTTATGAGCATTCCGTACCTTGACTTTTGATCACCATCCTCTTCTGATTAAGTGATGTCATTTTTATAATCCACTCTGAATTTCATAATAGACATTGCGAATCGCTCAGATCCGTGAGTTATTCTGAATTTTGTCACGCAAAAGGATGTACTAAACAGGTCTTTCTATGTATATTGGATAATCATGAATTATTTGGAAATGAACTTTGCAGTGCCTTAAATATTTCAAAATGTTGATGTACAAAGTTTGATGATGATGTATTTGTTAATTAGTGAGTATCCCATTAGCTGAAACAGTGTCAAGTGACACTCAACATTTTGTTATATACGCACGACCGTGCAATATAAGAAGCTTATTTTGCATCATAACACATGCAAAAGTGAATTAAACTGCGCACATCTCGATTCTAGTTCTCTGCGCGTTACCCATTGTTTGCATTGTCTTAACTGCACGCATCTGAGGCGAAGGCAACCTGAAAGTAAGCAAGAGGGCATGACTCCAAAGGTTCACAAATACTCACAATTTTATATAACAAATATTGCATGCATTTCATCACTCAGTGCAACATGTATTCATCTTCAAATTTAGAATCCCCCTCGTGCTGTTATATTTCATCCTCAGCCTATGGCCTCAGTACAATATAACATCACTCAGGAAATTCTGAATTTTTGGGTTCATAAATGCAGGTGCCTATGCTAATTCTGAAATGAGGGAAGCTGGTGTAAAGCATATCCTTATTATGTATTATACAACTGGATGCATGTACAATTGTACACACAAAACAACAAATTATTTCAATCTGGAGAGCAGAAATCCAGATTTACACCAAAATTGTTTAATTGTCAGGTTCTGGGTTTCTCTTTTACTTTTCTTCAAGGCTATGTGAAAGATACCAGTAGCCAGAATCAATTTATTGTTACCCTTTTAGTGATGGTTCTGCTTAATCTTAAATAAGTTCCTGAATTGTCAAGCATATATTCATCTTATTGCAATGTTCATTACGTCTGGTTAGGGGATAATTATATTTTATTTAATCTATATATACCCCTGTAATATTATACTGCATTGATCAATTTAAGCTTGATAAGACTCATATTTATACGAGTGCGAAGTTTGAATAAATCTGAAAATCAAATGAAATATGATTCATCTTAATTGTGATTATTTGGAAAATAGGAGCAGCAAAGTATCGATAACAGAATGAGAGATGAAAGAAAAAATTGATATACGAAATAGGTGTGAACATCAAGGAGATTTATTTTATTAAACCTAACCCCTTACGAATTTCACTGCAGATTATTTGAAGATTTCACCACAGTCATTGCCATTCCTTTTTGTTTTTCTCTCAGTCTCTCTCTCACATTACTTTGTATGCTTTTTATTATTTTATTTTTTTGGTCAATGTAGCATTTATGTTTTGTTATTTATATCAGGAGATGATGATGTGACAGTTGAAAGAATAATTGAGTGATAAAAACCAAGATAGAAGAAGCAAAAACAAGTGGTTATACCTGTTCATCAATAAAGAGAGAGAGAGTGATATATAGAGCGAGAGAGAGGGGCAAGATAGAAACATTTATAAATATAATGTATTATTATAGAGAGAGGGATGGATCTATAAAGAGAGAAAGACAGAGAGAAAGGGGATAGAGACTAGAGAGAGAGAAAAAGAGGGGAGGAAGGCAGCCGGGAATTGAGGGAGCGGGGAGGCAAAGAGATAACGCTAGAGAGATAGAGAGAGAAGAAAAAAAGAGGAGGGGCGTGGGATAGAAAGGGGCCAGAGAAAGACAAAATGTGTGTGCATGCGACATTGGAGAGTCACGACAGACACACAAAGAGAAATAGGGGAGAACAGAAATCGGGAAGATTATTTAAAGACGGGGAGAAATGAAGAGAAAGATAACGATAGAGAAGGATACGGGTGATACAGAAAGTGAGGCGTAGAGGGAGACAGAACAGGTAATTGAAGCAGGAAAGAGTGATATAAAATATATTTACGTCAAGTTGATACACTCCATCCATCATTATGTTTAGCAAGCCTTAATAATAATAACAGCTTCAATCGTCAACCATAAAACAAGAGCTTGCAACACAGATATTTTGTTCCTCGATGATAAAGGTGTCGTCGATACGTCGCCGGACTGTCGATCAACAAGGTTCGCGGTTCGAGTCCCGCCGCGGCACTAATGTCCTTTGGCAAGACATTGATCTACAGTAGCCACACTCAACCCAGGTGATGTAAATGGGTACCTGGCAGGAATTAATTCCTTGAAATGCTGGAGCGCTGTAATGGCAGCTAGGTTAAAGCCGGGGTAATAATAAATGCGCCTCGGAATAGAATTTCTAGATAGACGGCGCTATAGAAATGCCTATTATCAGGTGGGCTGTATCTAATACAGACCACCTTATATTTTTGTTAAAATTGCCTTTATTTATTTATTTATTTTATTTCGACCCACTTTTTTGTTAGCAAGATAAGTTGAAAATGGCTCAATCAAATGATTTGATATTTAGCACACATATGTATAGCCATATGGACAAAACAAAGTAAGGTTTTCAACCTTGACCTTGACTGATGACGTCATCTAGGCGCCATTTTGTGAAATTTTCTGAAAATTTACTTATGCTCATAATTTCATAACAGTAAGTTATTTCTCATTCATATTTATCATGATCAAGGTCAATATCAGTCCGGTCAATCTCAGGTCAAAGAACGCGCGCGTGCGCGTACGTCCGCGCGTCAGTGCGCGCGCAAAAATTTTAAATGCTCAAAATCGTCTCAAATTTATTTTGCATACGTTTCAGGTCATTTTAAGCATTTTATAAAAAATCGCGCGTTTTCGCGCGTAACACCATTACAAAACATAGAATCGCCATTTTTTTTTATTTCATGATATTTCTCATATTTTTTCAAGGAATTTGATTCCATGTTTATCTCTTTATGACCATTATTAACAAGATGAGCGTAAATTCAAGATAAATGTCAGTGCGCGCGAGGTCTTTTAATACATAGCATATATGGGCAAAAACATGCCTATACAAAATCCTTTATAGCTCTTTGGAATGCACGGGGATCCTCAATTTTTTTTCATATTAAGATAGAGTATGAGTCGGAAATATGATCCCATGTCTCATTTGGCCATTAAGTGTATCGTGACATCATCACAATGGCCTTGGAACTCAAAATACGAATTTGCATATTATGACGTCAGCATATTTATGTAAAATTGATTACATCTCTGTAAATATTGATCAATTTTCTTCAAAATTTCGATATGTTGTAGCTAAGACAATTCTCTACAAGCGCAGTAATAACCATTTTTCATTTTGATGACGTCATCATAGTGAAAATTTTGATTAAAGGCCTCATGTAAAAAACTTCATAATTTGCGTGTTATGCCTATAGAAGGTGAATTTAGTTCACGTTATGAATCTACATGATATTGTTTTTTAAGAATTTGTAAGCAGTATGTCGCTTATTTTTGCTCTATTTTGTCTCAAATTTTAGTTGACCAGCCCACCTATACTTGTTCCAAACAAGTATTATATGTCTAGTTTATTATTTATCAGGTGGGCTGTATCTAATACAGACCACCTTATATTTTTGTTAAAATTGCCTTTATTATTTATTTTCAGGTGGGCTGTATCTAATACAGACCACCTTATATTTTTGTTAAAATTGCCTTTATTTATCAGGTGGGCTGTATATCATACAGACCACCTTATATTTTTGTTAAAATTGCCTTTATTATTTATTATTTATTTTTCTTAATTCTTACCACTTTTTTGTTCACAAGATAACTTGAAAATGGATCAATCAAATAACTTGAAATTTGGCACACATATGTATAAGCATATAGAGAACTCACAATAACGTTTCCAACCTTGACCTTGACTGATGACGTCATCTAGGCGCCATTTTGCGAAAATAAACTCGTGATCATATCTTCATAACCAAAATTCATTTCTCATTGATATTTAATATGATCAAGGTCATTATCCGTCCGATCAATTTCAGATAAAAAAAACGCGCGCGTGCGCGTACGTCCGCGCGTTAGCGCGCGCGCAAAAATTTACAATGCTCAACATCATCTCAAATTTTTTTTGGATACGTTTCAGGTCATTTTAAGCATTTTATAAAAAATCGCGCGTACAAGCATGCGCGCGCGTTTTCGCGCGTAACACCATTACAAAACATAGAATCGCCATTTTTTTTTCTTTTATGATATTTCTCATATTTTTTCAAGGAATTTGATACCATGTTTATCTCTTTATGACCATTATGAACAAGATGAGCGTAAATTCAAGATAAATGTCAGTGCGCGCGAGCTCTTTTAATACATAGCATATATGGGCAAAAACATGCCTATACAAAATCCGTTATAGCTCTTTGGAATGCACCGGGATCCTCAATTATTTTTCATATTTAGATAGAGTATGAGTCGGAAATATGATTTCATGTCTCATTTGGCCATTAAGTGTATCGTGACATCATCACAATGGCCTTGGAACTCAAAATACGAATTTGCATATTATGACGTCAGCATATTTATGTAAAATTGATTGTATCTCTGTAAATATTGATCAATTTTCTTCAAAATTTCGATATGTTGTAGCTAAGACAATTCTCTACAAGCGCAGTAATAACCATTTTTCATTTTGATGACGTCATCATAGTGAAAATTTTGATTAAAGGCCTTATGTCAAAAACTACATAATTTGCGTGTTATGCCTATAGAAGGTGAATTTAGTTCACGTTATGAATCTACATGATATTGTTTTTTAAGAATTTGTAAGCAGTATGTCGCTTATTTTTGCTCTATTTTGTCTCAAATTTTAGTTGACCAGCCCACCTATACTTGTTCCAAACAAGTATTATATGTCTAGTTTATTATTATTTATTTATTTTTCTTAATTATAGCCACTTTTTTGTTAGCAAGATAACTTGAAAATGGTTGAATGAAATACCTTGAAATTTGGCACACATATGTATAGGCATATGGAGAAAACACAGTAAGGTTTTCAACCTTGACCTTGACTGATGACGTCATCTAGGCGCCATTTTGTGAAATTTTCTGAAAATAAACTCATGATCATATCTTTCTAACCAAAAGGTATTTCTCATTCATATTTATTATGATCAAGGTCAATATCAGTCCAGTCAATTTCAGGTCAAAATTTTAAATGCTCAAAATCGTCTCAAATTTATTTTGCATACGTTTCAGGTCATTTTAAGCATTTTATAAAAAATCGCGCGTAAGAGCATGCGCGCGCGTTTTCGCGCGTAACACCATTAAAAAACATAGAATCGCCATTTTTTTTTCGTTCATGATATTTCTCATATTTTTCCAAGGAATTTGATTCCATGTTTATCTCTTTATGACCATTATTAACAAGATGAGCGTAAATTCAAGATAAATGTCAGTGCGCGCGAGGTCTTTTAATACATAGCATATATGGGCAAAAACATGCCTATACAAAATCCGTTATAGCTCTTTGGAATGCACCGGGATCCTCAATTTTTTTTCATATTAAGATAGAGTATGAGTCGGAAATATGATTCCATGTCTCATTTGGCCATTAAGTGTATCGTGACATCATCACAATGGCCTTGGAACTCAAAATACGAATTTGCATATTATGACGTCAGCATATTTATGTAAAATTGATTGTATCTCTGTAAATATTGATCAATTTTCTTCAAAATTTCGATATGTTGTAGCTAAGACAATTCTCTACAAGCGCAGTAATAACCATTTTTCATTTTGATGACGTCATCATAGTGAAAATTTTGATTAAAGGCCTCATGTCAAAAACTTCATAATTTGCGTGTTATGCCTATAGAAGGTGAATTTAGTTCACGTTATGAATCTACATGATATTGTTTTTTAAGAATTTGTAAGCAGTCTGTCGCTTATTTTTGCTCTATTTTGTCTCAAGTTTTAGTTGACCAGCCCACCTATACTTGTTCCAAACAAGTATTATATGTCTAGTTATTCTTTATTCTTTATTTTTCTTATTTTGAACCACTTTTTTGTTAGCAAGATAACTTGACAATGGCTCAATCAAATAACTTGAAATTTGGCACACATATGTATAGGCATATGAACAAAGCAAGGTAAGGTTTTGAACCTTGACCTTGACTGATGACGTCATCTAGGCGCCATTTTGTAAAATTTTCTGAAAATAAACTCTTGATCATATCTTTATAACCAAAAGATATTTCTCATTCATATTTATCATGATCAAGGTCAATATCAGTCCGGTCATTTTCATGTCAAAAAACGCGCGCGTGCGCGTACGTCCGCGCGTCAGTGCGCGCGCAAAAATTTTAAATGCTCAAAATCGTCTAAAATTATTTTGCATACGTTTCAGGTCATATTAAGCATTTTATAAAAAATCGCGCGTACGAGCATGCGCGCGCGTTTTCGCGCGTAACACCATTACAAAACATAGAATCGCCATTTTTTTTCTTTCATGATATTTCTCATATTTTTTCAAGGAATTTGATACCATGTTTATCTCTTTATGACCATTATTAACAAGATAAGCGTAAATTCAAGATAAATTTCAGTGCGCGCGAGGTCTTTTAATACATAGCATATATGGGCAAAAACATGCCTATACAAAATCCGTTATAGCTCTTTGGAATGCACCGGAATCCTCAATTTTTTTCATATTAAGATAGAGTATGAGTCGGAAATATGATTCCATGTCTCATTTGGCCATTAAGTGTATCGTGACATCATCACAATGGCCTTGGAACTCAAAATACGAATTTGCATATTATGACGTCAGCATATTTATGTAAAAATAATTGTATCTCTGTAAATATTGATCAATTTTCTTCAAAATTTCGATATGATGTAGCTAAGACAATTCTCTACAAGCGCAGTAATAACCATTTTTCATTTTGATGACGTCATCATAGTGAAAATTTTGGTTAAAGGCCTCATGTCAAAAACTTCATAATTTGCGTGTTATGCCTATAGAAGGTGAATTTAGTTCACGTTATGAATCTACATGATATTGTCTTTTAAGAATTTGTAAGCAGTATGTCGCTTATTTTTGCTCTATTTTGTCTCAAATTTTAGTTGACCAGCCCACCTATACTTGTTCCAAACAAGTATTATATGTCTAGTTATTTATTTATTTTTCTTAATTCTCGCCACTTTTTTGTTAGCAAGATAACTTGAAATTGTCTAAATCAAATAACTTGAAATTTGGCACACATATGTATAGGCATATAGAGAAATCACAATAACGTTTTCAACCTTGACCTTGACTGATGACGTCATCTAGGCGCCATTTTGTGAAATTTTCTGAAAATCAACTCTTGTTCATATCTTCATAACCAAAAGTAATTTCTCATTCATATTTATCATGATCAAGGTCAATATTCGTCCGGTCAATTTCAGGTCAAAAAACGCGCGCGTGCGCGTACGTCCGCGCGTCAGTGCGCGCGCCAAAAAATTAAATGCTCAAAATCGTCTCAAATTTTTTTTGCATACGTTTCAGGTCATTTTAAGCATTTTATAAAAAATCGCGCGTACGAGCATGCGCGCGCGTTTTCGCGCGTAACACCATTAAAAAACATAGAATCGCCATTTTTTTTTCTTTCATGATATTTCTCATATTTTTTCAAGGAATTTGATTCCATGTTTATCTCTTTATGACCATTATTAACAAGATGAGCGTCAATTCAAGATAAATGTCAGTGCGCGCGAGGTCTTTTAATACATAGCATATATGGGCAAAAACATGCCTATACAAAATCCGTTATAGCTCTTTGGAATGAACCGTGACCTTCAATTTTTTTTCATATTTAGATAGAGTATGAGTTGGAGATATGATTTCATGTCTCATTTGGCCATTAAGTGTATCGTGACATCATCGCAATGGCCTTGGAACTCAACATTCGAATTTGCATATTATGACGTCAGCATATTTATGTAAAATTGATTGTATCTCTGTAAATATTGATCAATTTTCTTCAAAATTTCGATATGTTGTAGCTAAGACAATTCTCTACAAGCGCAGTAATAACCATTTTTCATTTTGGTGACGTCATCATAGTGAAAATTTTGATTAAAGGCCTCATGTCAAAAACTTCATAATTTGCGTGTTATGCCTATAGAAGGTGAATTTAGTTCACGTTATGAATCTACATGATATTGTCTTTTAAGAATTTGTAAGCAGTATGTCGCTTATTTTTGCTCTATTTTGTCTCAAATGTTAGTTGACCAGCCCACCTATACTTGTTCCAAACAAGTATTATATGTCTAGTCAGGTGGGCTGTATCTAATACAGACCACCTTATATTTTTGTTAAAATTGCCTTTATTTATCAGGTGGGCTGTATCTAATACAGACCACCTTATATTTTTGTTAAAATTGCCTTTATTTATCAGGTGGGCTGTATATCATACAGACCACCTTATATTTTTGTTAAAATTGCCTTTATTATTTATTATTTATTTATTTATTTTTCTTAATTCTTACCACTTTTTTGTTCACAAGATAACTTAAAAATGGATCAATCAAATAACTTGAAATTTGGCACACATATGTATAAGCATATAGAGAACTTACAATAACGTTTTCAACCTTGACCTTGACTGATGACGTCATCTAGGCGCCATTTTGTGAAATTTTCTGAAAATCAACTCTTGTTCATATCTTCATAACCAAAAGTAATTTCACACTCATATTTATCATGATCAAGGTCAATATCCGTCCGGTCAATTTCAGGTCAAAAAACGCGCGCGTGCGCGTACGTCCGCGCGTCAGTGCGCGCGCAAAATTTTTAAATGCTCAAAATCGTCTCAAATTTATTTTGCATACGTTTCAGGTCATTTTAAGCATTTTTTAAAAAATCGCGCGTACGAGCATGCGCGCGCGTTTTCGCGCGTAACACCATTACAAAACATAGAATCGCCATTTTTTTTCTTTCATGATATTTCCCATATTTTTTCAAGGAATTTGATACCATGTTTATCTCTTTATGACCATTATGAACAAGATGAGCGTAAATTCAAGATAAATGTCAGTGCGCGCGAGGTCTTTTAATTCATAGCATATATGGGCAAAAACATGCCTATACAAAATCCGTTATAGCTCTTTGGAATGCACCGGGATCCTCAATTTTTTTTCATATTTAGATAGAGTATGAGTCGGAAATATGATTTCATGTCTCATTTGGCCATTAAGTGTATCGTGACATCATCACAATGGCCTTGGAACTCAAAATACGAATTTGCATATTATGACGTCAGCATATTTATGTAAAATTGATTGTATCTCTGTAAATATTGATCAATTTTCTTCAAAATTTCGATATGTTGTAGCTAAGACAATTCTCTACAAGCGCAGTAATAACCATTTTTCATTTTGATGACGTCATCATAGTGAAAATTTTGAATAAAGGCCTCATGTCAAAAACTTCATAATTTGCGTGTTATGCCTATAGAAGGTGAATTTAGTTCACGTTATGAATCTACATGATATTGTTTTTTAAGAATTTGTAAGCAGTATGTCGCTTATTTTTGCTCTATTTTGTCGAAGTTTTAGTTGACCAGCCCACCTATACTTGTTCCAAACAAGTATTATATGTCTAGTTATTTATTTATTTTTCTTAATTCTCGCCACTTTTTTGTTAGCAAGATAACTTGAAATTGTCTAACTCAAATCACTTGAAATTTGGCACACATATGAATAGGCATATGGACAAAGCACAGTAAGGTTTTCAACCTTGACCTTGATTGATGACGTCATCTAGGCGCCATTTTGTGAAATTTTCTGAAAATCAAATCTTGTTGATATCTTCATAACCCAAAGTAATTTCTCATTCATATTTATCATGATCAAGGTCAATATCCGTCCGGTCAATTTCAGGTCAAAAAACGCGCGCGTGCGCGTACGTCCGCGCGTCAGTGCGCGCACAAAAGAATTAAATGCTCAAAATCGTCTCAAATTTATTTTGCATACGTTTCAGGTCATTTTAAGCATTTTATAAAAAATCGCGCGTACGAGCATGCGCGCGCGTTTTCGCGCGTAACACCATTAAAAAACATAGAATCGCCATTTTTTTTTCTTTCATGATATTTCTCATATTTTTTCAAGGAATTTGATTCCATGTTTATCTCTTTATGACTATTATTAACAAGATGAGCGTAAATTCAAGATAAATGTCAGTGTGCGCGAGGTCTTTTAATACATAGCATATATGGGCAAAAACATGCCTATACAAAATCCGTTATAGCTCTTTGGAATGAACCGTGACCTTCAATTTTTGTTCATATTTAGATAGAGTATGAGTTGGAGATATGATTTCATGTCTCATTTGGCCATTAAGTGTATCGTGACATCATCACAATGGCCTTGGAACTCAAAATACGAATTTGCATATTATGACGTCAGCATATTTATGTAAAATTTATTGTATCTCTGTAAATATTGATCAATTTTCTTCAAAATTTTGATATGTTGTAGCTAAGACAATTCTCTACAAGCGCAGTAATAACCATTTTTCATTTTGATGACGTCATCATAGTGAAAATTTTGATTAAAGGCCTCATGTCAAAAACTTCATAATTTGCGTGTTATGCCTATAGAAGGTGAATTTAGTTCACGTTATGAATCTACATGATAATTGTCTTTTAAGAATTTGTAAGCAGTATGTCGCTTATTTTTGCTCTATTTTGTCTCAAATGTTAGTTGACCAGCCCACCTATACTTGTTCCAAACAAGTATTATATGTCTAGTCAGGTGGGCTGTATCTAATACAGACCACCTTATATTTTTGTTAAAATCGCCTTTATTATCAGGTGGGCTGTATCTAATACAGACCACCTTATATTTTTGTTAAAATCGCCTTTATTTATTTCTTTATTATTTATTTTTCTTAATTCTTACCACTTTTTTGTTAGCAAGATAACTTGAAAATGGCTTAATCAAATAAATTGAAATTTGGCACACATATGTATGGGCATATGGACAAAGCACGGTAAGGTTTTCAACCTTGACCTTGACTGATGACGTCATCTAGGCGCCATTTTGTGAAATTTTCTGAAAATTTACTCATGATCATATCTTCATAACCAAAAGGTATTTCTCATTCATATTTATTGTGATTAAGGTCAATATCAGTCTGGTTAATTTCAGGTCAAAAAACGCGCACGTGCGCGTACGTCCGCGCGTAAGTGCGCGCGCAAAAATGTTAAATGCTCAAAATCGTCTCAAAATTATTTTGCATACGTTTCAGGTCATTTTAAGCATTTTATAAAAAATCGCGCGTACGAGCATGCGCGCGCGTTTTCGCGCGTAACACCATTAAAAAACATAGAATCGCCATTTTTTTTTCTTTCATGATATTTCTCATATTTTTTCAAGGAATTTGATTCCATGTTTATCTCTTTATGACCATTATTAACAAGATAAGCGTAAATTCAAGATAAATGTCAGTGCGCGGGAGCTCTTTTAATACATAGCATATATGGGCAAAAACATGCCTATACAAAATCCGTTATAGCTCTTTGGAATGCACCGGGATCCTCATTTTTTTTTCATATTTAGATAGAGTATGAGTCGGAAATATGATTCCATGTCTCATTTGGCCATTAAGTGTATCGTGACATCATCACAATGGCCTTGGAACTCAAAATACGAATTTGCATATTATGACGTCAGCATATTTATGTAAAATTGATTGTATCTCTGTAAATATTGATTAATTTTCTTCAAAATTTCGATATGTTGTAGCTAAGACAATTCTCTACAAGCGCAGTAATAACCATTTTTCTTTTTGATGACGTCATCATAGTGAAAACTTTGATTAAATGCCTCATGTCAAAAACTTCATAATTTGCGTGTTATGCCTATAGAAGGTGAATTTAGTTCACGTTATGAATCTACATGATATTGTTTTTTAAGAATTTGTAAGCAGTATGTCGCTTATTTTTGCTCTATTTTGTCTCAAATTTTAGTTGACCAGCCCACCTATACTTGTTCCAAACAAGTATTATATGTCTAGTTATTATTTTTATTTATTTATTTTATTTCTAACCACTTTTTTGTTAACAAGATAACTTGAAAATGGCTCAATCAAATGCCTTAAAATTTAGCACACATATGTATAGGCATATGGACAAATCACAGTAAAGTTTTCAACCTTGACCTTGACTGATGACGTCACCTAGGCGCAATTTTGTGAAATTTTCTGAAAATAAACTCATGATCATATCTTCATAAGCAAAAGGTATTTCTCATTCATATTTATTATGATCAAGGTCAATATCAGTCCAGTCAATTTCAGGTCAAAAAACGCGCGCGTGCGCGTACGTCCTCGCGTCAATGCACGCGCAAAATTTTTAAATGCTCAAAATCGTCTCAAATTTATTTTGCATACGTTTCAGGTCATTTTAAGCATTTTATAAAAAATCGCGCGTACGAGCATGCGCGCGCGTTTTCGCGCGTAACACCATTAAAAAACATAGAATCGCCATTTTTTTTTCTTTCATGATATTTCTCATATTTTTTCAAGGAATTTGATTCCATGTTTATCTCTTTATGACCATTATTAACAAGATGAGCGTCAATTCAAGATAAATGTCTGTGCGCGCGAGCTCTTTTAATACATAGCATATATGGGCAAAAACATGCCTATACAAAATCCGTTATAGCTCTTTGGAATAAGCCGTGACCTTCAATTTTTTTTCATATTAAGATAGCGTATGAGTCGGAAATATGATTCCATGTCTCATTTGGCCATTAAGTGTATCGTGACATCATCATAATGGCCTTGGAACTCAAAATACGAATTTGCATATTATGACGTCAGCATATTTATGGAAAATTGATCGTATCTATGTAAATATTGATCGATTTTCTTCCAAATTTCGATATGTTGTAGCTAAGATAATTCTCTACAAGCTCATTAATCACCATTTTTCATTTTGATCACGTCATCATAGTGAAAATTATGATTAAAGGGCACATATCAGACATTTCTTAAGTTGCGTGTTATGCCTATGGAAGGTGCATTTCGTTCACATAATTAATCTACATGACATTTTTTTTTAGCAGTATCTCGCTTATTTTTGCTCTATTTTGTCTCAAATTTTAGTTGACCAGCCCACCTATACTTGTTCCAAACAAGTATTATATGTCTAGTTTATTATTTATTATTTATTTTTCTTATTTCGACCCACTTTTTGTTAGCAAGATAACTTTGAAATTATTCAATCAAATGCTTTGAAATTTGGCACACATATGTATAGGCATATGGACAAAACACAGTAATGTTTTCAACCTTGACCTTCACTGATGACGTCATCTAGGCGCCATTTTGTGAAATTTTCTGAAAATAAACTCATGATCATATCTTCATAACCAAAAGATATTTCTCATTCATATTTATTATGATCAAGGTCAATATCAGTCCAGTCAATTTCAGGTCAAAAAACGCGCGCGTGCGCGTACGTCCGCGCGTCAATGCGCGCGCAAAAATTTTAAATGCTCAAAATCGTCTCAAATTTATTTTGCATACGTTTCAGGTCATTTTAAGCATTTGATAAAAAATCGCGCGTACGAGCATGCGCGCGCGTTTTCGCGCGTTACACCATTAAAAAACATTGAATCGCCATTTTTTTTTCTTTCATGATATTTCTCATATTTTTTCAAGGAATTTGATTCCATGTTTATCTCTTTATGACCATTATTAACAAGATGAGCGTAAATTCAAGATAAATGTCAGTGCGCGCGAGGTCTTTTAATACATTGCATATATGGGCAAAAACATGCCTATACAAAATCCGTTATAGCTCTTTGGAATGCACCGGGATCCTCAATTTTTTTCATATTAAGATAGAGTATGAGTCGGAAATATGATTCCATGTCTCATTTGGCCATTAAGTGTATCGTGACATCATCACAATGGCCTTGGAACTCAAAATACGAATTTGCATATTATGACGTCAGCATATTTATGTAAAATTGATTGTATCTCTGTAAATATTGATCAATTTTCTTCAAAATTTCGATATGCTGTAGCTAAGACAATTCTCTACAAGCGCAGTTATAATCATTTTTCATTTTGATGACGTCATCATAGTGAAAATTTTGATTAAAGGCCTCATGTCAAAAACTTCATAATTTGCGTGTTATGCCTATAGAAGGTGAATTTAGTTCACGTTATGAATCTACATGATATTGTCTTTTAAGAATTTGTAAGCAGTATGTCGCTTATTTTTGCTCTATTTTGTCTCAAATGTTAGTTGACCAGCCCACCTATACTTGTTCCAAACAAGTATTATATGTCTAGTTATTTATTTATTTTTCTTAATTCTCGCCACTTTTTTGTTAGCAAGATAACTTGAAATTGTCTAAGTAAAATCACTTGAAATTTGGCA
This sequence comes from Strongylocentrotus droebachiensis, assembly GCA_035222895.1. Classification (NCBI taxonomy): domain Eukaryota; kingdom Metazoa; phylum Echinodermata; class Echinoidea; order Camarodonta; family Strongylocentrotidae; genus Strongylocentrotus; species Strongylocentrotus droebachiensis. The sequence continues at coordinate 50,269 of JAVYIG010004283.1, read as the reverse complement.
CACATATGTATAGGCATATGGACAAAACACAGTAAGGTTTTCAACCTTGACCTTGATTGATGACGTCATCTAGGCGCCATTTTGTGAAATTTTCTGAAAATAAACTCATGATCATATCTTCATAACCAAAAGGTATTTCTCATTCATATTTATTATGATCAAGGTCAATATCAGTCCAGTCAATTTCAGGTCAAAAAACGCGCGCGTGCGCGTACGTCCGCGCGTCAGTGCGCGCGCAAAATTTTTCAATGCTCAAAATCGTCTCAAATTTATTTTGCATACGTTTCAGGTCATTTTAAGCATTTTATATAAAATCGCGCGTACGAGCATGCGCGCGCGTTTTCGCGCGTAACACCATTACAAAACATAGAATCGCCATTTTTTTTTCTTTCATGATAATTCTCATATTTTTTCAAGGAATTTGATACCATGTTTATCTCTTTATGACCATTATTAACAAGATGAGCGTCATTTTAAGATAAATGTCAGTGCGCGCGAGCTCTTTTAATACATAGCATATATGGGCAAAAACATGCCTATACAAAATCCGTTATAGCCCTTTGGAATGCACCGGGATCCTCAATTTTTTTTCATATTTAGATAGAGTATGAGTCGGAAATATGATTCCATGTCTCATTTGCCCATTAAGTGTATCGTGACATCATCACAATGGCCTTGGAACTCAAAATACGAATTTGCATATTATGACGTCAGCATATTTATGTAAAATTTATTGTATCTCTGTAAATATTGATCAATTTTCTTCAAAATGTCGATATGTTGTAGCTAAGACAATTCTCTACAAGCGCAGTAATAACCTCTTTTCATTTTGATGACGTCATCATAGTGAAAATTTTGATTAAAGGCCTCATGTAAAAAACTTCATAATTTGCGTGTTATGCCTATAGAAGTTGAATTTAGTTCACGTTATGAATCTACATGATATTGTTTTTTAAGAATTTGTAAGCAGTATGTCGCTTATTTTTGCTCTATTTTGTCTCAAATTTTAGTTGACCAGCCCACCTATACTTGTTCCAAACAAGTATTATATGTCTAGTTATTTATTTATTTTTCTTAATTCTCGCCACTTTTTTGTTAGCAAGATAACTTGAAAATGGTTGAATGAAATACCTTGAAATTTGGCACACATATGTATAGGCATATGGAGAAAACACAGTAAGGTTTTCAACCTTGACCTTGACTGATGACGTCATCTAGGCGCCATTTTGTGAAATTTTCTGAAAATAAACTCATGATCATATCTTCCTAACCAAAAGGTATTTTTCATTCATATTTATTATGATCAAGGTCAATATCAGACCAGTCAATTTCAGGTCAAAAAACGCGCGCGTGCGCGTACGTCCGCGCGTCAATGCGCGCGCAAAATTTTTAAATGCTCAAAATCGTCTCAAATTTATTTTGCATATACGTTTCAGGTCATTTTAAGCATTTTATAAAAAATCGCGCGTAAGAGCATGCGCGCGCGTTTTCGCGCGTAACACCATTAAAAAACATAGAATCGCGATTTTTTTTTCTTTCATGATATTTCTCATATTTTTTCAAGGAATTTGATTCCATGTTTATCTCTTTATGACCATTATTAACAAGATGAGCGTAAATTCAAGATAAATGTCAGTGCGCGCGAGGTCTTTTAATACATAGCATATATGGGCAAAAACATGCCTATACAAAATCCGTTATAGCTCTTTGGAATGCACCGGGATCCTCAATTTTTTTTCATATTAAGATAGAGTATGAGTCGGAAATATGATTCCATGTCTCATTTGGCCATTAAGTGTATCGTGACATCATCACAATGGCCTTGGAACTCAAAATACGAATTTGCATATTATGACGTCAGCATATTTATGTAAAAATTTATTGTATCTCTGTAAATATTGATCAATTTTCTTTAAAATTTCGATATGTTGTAGCTAAGACAATTCTCTACAAGCGCAGTAATAACCTCTTTTCATTTTGATGACGTCATCATAGTGAAAATTTTGATTAAAGACCTCATGTAAAAAACTTCATAATTTGCGTGTTATGCCTATAGAAGTTGAATTTAGTTTACGTTATGAATCTACATGATATTGTTTTTTAAGAATTTTTAAGCAGTAATTCGCTTATTTTTGCTCTATTTTGTCTCAAATTTTAGTTGACCAGCCCACCTATACTTGTTCCAAACAAGTATTATATGTCTAGTTATTATTATTTTTATAGGGGAGAGAGATACCCGGCCGCGTCTTATTTTCCACACAAATGAAAATCAACTCTTGATCAATCACAATGGTAAAGTGGTATGCCGCCATCAACGTTGAATTAGCTATTAAATCCCTCACACCCAGGTTCACTCTATACCATCCTAGAATATAAACTTGATTGAAAGTTAAAGCCCCTCTAAAGTGTTGGGAGCCCCGAATTCGCTTTAAAAAATGGATGGCAAAAGTCCACTTAAATTGTGTAATGATGTGAAAAAGGATGTCAACAAGTGTGTTTGAGGACGGATACTTATGAAAGAATACAAATCTTGGGTTTTCTGTTATACGCAGAAAGCCTCAGTATTAATTGGCATCCTCCTTTACTTTATAATACAATTTAAGTGAATTTATTCCATTCCTATTTGTGGGGCTCCCAACACTTTAGAGAGGCTTTAACAACACGATTGAGGCGGTTCGATACATAAATTCGATTTTTACGAGTGTGCATGTGTTGTGTAATTCATCAGGGTATGCTAACTGGGTGAAAAGACTTGTGCTGATAGTCATACACCTTGATAATATAGGTTTTCCCGGCCAATTTCGTAAAAGCAGCAGTCAATTGTATTAACGTGCATTCATGTTCGAGTAAATTTTCTCCACTCGTTGCTCCCCTGTTTCATTTTTAAACTTGTTGCATTCAATTTCGTTTCGAGTCACCGAATTTTCTAAACATGCACATTCAAATTAAAGCTTGGTTCAGTCAATTTGGAAATGCGTAAGGGTCATTCAATTTCGCCAATGTTGAGTGAGAGGTGAATTCTTTGGCGAATTGCGGTTTCATATTCGTCTATGGGCAACCTCTTTCGCAATCGGGTCATTTAAATTAAAACTAGACCCCATAATCAAAGTATGAGGCTGGATGTTCATTCGGATATTCAGTATTTCATGTTCATTTGTTTATTCTTTTTCTCTATGATCTTTTCTGACATGATATCACATTATACAATCTTCTTATGTGTCTGATATATCTATATTACATTTTTATGTTTTCTCTTTCTTTCGACATTCTTTTTTTTTATTGAAACATCTCTTTATTCATATCTTCATATATTTCATTATAACTACCTTAGGGGTTGTTTTTTAAATGGTTTGTTTTGATCAATTTTGATTGAGTAGGTGATCTTTCTTTCTTTTCATTTAACATCTTTTTCTTTATTCATTATTGTATTTTGTTTCCATCATGTCCATGTCTATTATACCTGAACTCTACCTACAAGATCTGTTTATATATAGCTTGTGCTTAGAAGAGAAGTCACAAATTGTGCACCTTCTCTGGGGACAGTTACCTGTGCAATGACAGAACTACGCATGTCATTCCTCCAAGTAAACTTTGCATAAAACTATTCAAACATAAGTATATTAAGTGACAAATTAACATCAAATGAAAAGCAATGCACAAATGTCCGTCGCTGTTTTCACGAAGTGACGGTAGTGAAAAAAAATTGCATTCACTTTGCGTTACGATTTTCCTCACTACCGTCACTTCGTGAAAACGTATGTATGCCTTATCACGAAATTGAATGCACGAAGACATACCACCGTCTGTCCGGCGCGAATTTGAATGCTCTTTGCACGCTTTTCTAAATTGAATGCTCGTTTTGCACGTCTCCGTGGCAAGAGTATGAAATCGCATGCTACTAAATTAAATTGAATGACGCAATTAGCTTTTTGAATGTTGATCTACATAGTCATTCAATTTCGCACGAACTTGAATGAACGTAACGTTAATTCGGATGATAAGTTTACGAAGTTTGGCGGGAAAACCTATAATTAACACAAATGTAGAGGTGTTATATTATGATATAATTTCTTTTTCCCGGAAATGATTTGGATTTAATCGATGACACATACAATAGATAAAGGGCTCGAATAACAACACGGAACAAATTTAGGTCAACAGAAAAAATCCGGTTCCCCGTTTTTTTAGGGAGCTAAAATTGCTAGCGCTCTGTAGAGAGTTTACCTTTCCCTTCCGTATGTCTATAAAGCCACACCATTTGAAAAGTGAACTAGATTATAGTGCGTATCATGATTATGTGTATTATGGTGATGAGGCATCCTGTGTATTCCATGAGCCCAACAATAAGTCTATGTGTGCTACAGTATGTATGTAGACATTTATCCCTGTATACGAGTTTGGATTTTAGAAAGAGATCCGTGCTTTTGAAGAACTCAAAGGGGTTTCATCTAAGCTTACACTGTGATGCATATTCACCATGATTGCGTGAAACTATACACCCATGCAAAATATATCTAGTCATCAACCAGCGTACATGTTCTGAAGTATTTTTTTTTATTTTTTTATTTCGTGTTGGCTTTAGTTTGTTCCTTTGCATTGCCTGTTTTGTTATCATTTTCTCATTCTGAGATGCAGTGAACCATTTGATTAGCCAACCAGAGCTCTCAGTGAGAGTCTGCTGTTTCAGCACATTTTGTAAAATGTTTGGTGATGCAATTCTTCACGTTTTGAAAGTTATATAATATAATATATCTACATATAACGCTAAATATGTTACATTGACCAGACATCATAAAACTGGTATATTACCCTAACACTAACCCTAACCCTCACCCTTACCCTAACCCTACATTCTAAACAATACAACTAATCAAACTAATGACTAATGATTAAACCTGTTGTTTCTTGGGAGGCATTTAAGGTTCCTATGCCTGCAAACGTACGTAGAGGGCAGTAATTATATTGTTAAATCGTTAACAGGACATGAAAATGTCCTGCTAATGACCATGTCTACTTAATGACTCATTTTTTCATTACATAATGTCCGTCTAATGACGCTGTAAGGTATTTTGAACCTAATGTAGCCAATGTTTTGGATATCGGTGCTGCTAATACCGCTGAGCCTTAATTCAAAACTGATTTCATCCGATCAAATACCTTATACAAAAACCTCAAAAGCTTCATAAAATCAAAGCTTACGTCCTTAGACAGCAGGGCATGTCAATGAAATTCAGAACGACCCTTGATATAATATAACATGTCCAGTGATCAGAGCAAACAGACTGTTAACATAATGTGACACTACTCGAGTCTATATTGGATTTACTATATACTGTATGTCAACCGTCATATCGATCACTATAGAGTTTGGCTACCATTCAACTATCAGCAGCCCCAGCCTCACCAGCAAAACGGAAGACAGACAGAACACAAAATTATACAATAAGCCAAACGGCAAAGGATAGCTCGGTGTGCACTTGGTGTGGCGGTGTGGCAGGGGTATGCGTTTCATATGTAATATCGCGGCCTCGCTTGTCTTCTGTCATATATCAGAACGAGTCAAGCAAATTACCTTTCCTCTTTCTACATGTTATAGGGGCAGTAGGGTAGCCGAGATACGGTGAATGGTCCAAACGAATTTAAATGAAGCTATTACATCTACACTATGAGAAGAAGTGGAAAATAGAGAGAGAGAGAGAGAGAGAGGGGGAGGGAGAGGGAGAGAGAGAGAGAGAAAGAGAGAGAGAGTGAGAGAGAGACAGAGATAGAGAGAGAGGGAGAGGGAGAGAGAGAGGGATAGAGAGAGAGAAAGAGAGAGAGAGAGTGAGAGAGAGACAGAGATAGAGAGAGAGAGGGAGAGGGAGAGAGAGGGGGATAGAGAGAGAGAGAGAAAGAGAGAGAGAGAGTGAGAGAGAGACAGAGATAGAGAGAGAGGGAGAGGGAGAGAGAGAGGGATAGAGAGAGAGAGAGAGGTGGAAGGGATATTAGTGAAGGAGCAAAATGATAAGGAAAATATGGAGATAAAAAATAAAGAATTGGTAAAATATTCCGAACGAAACGAAAATAATGTTCGTGGCTGAAGACAAATAAAAGCCACATTCGAAGTGACTTAGTATTGAATTGAATTGAATTTATTTCCACATTTGCATTAAAAATACAGAAAACATTGTTATATATAAAAGTGAACAAACATTAAATACATGCAAATTAAGAAGATAAAAAGAAAATTGTACATCCCTTGAAAAACATACAATGTAAATGTGGCGGGATCGAAAAAAGTTTGTTAGTACGATGGGTTATCCTAAGGAAAATATCAGAAGCATTATTCCTATTTTGTAGAAAGGTTATTTCATATATTTATCATGGTTCGTTAACTGACAAGTAAAAGAAAAGACCAACAACAAAAGTCATAAAGAGAAATAAATGTGTTATTTGTATGCATGCATTTGTATTATAATGCCTACCGTTGGTAAACTGATATTTGTAAAGTCAATGCTTCATTTTATCAGCATAGTTTTAATGCAAACATCAGTCAACCATCTTCGCATGCTCTGCTCTGTAATGCGTCATGCAGTTGGGTAATTGAAAATGAAATAGAATTTTAGTATTCTTAGTCAGTGCGGAATTTTGTATTTGTCGCTGGTATGAAGTTTACAAGATATTAGCAATCAAATTTACAAGTAGAAATATTCATTCAACGCAAACAGAAAAACTTTAACGTAGGTAAACTACATGATAATCAATTCGGAGCGCAGTGCAATATATACTTACATAGTGTTTGCGCTTTATAAATGTATACCATATATAAGTATATTTGTATGCAAGTTTGCTTATAAGTATGTAGGTATTTGCATGTATGTGCATAGTTTATATAATATATATATATATATTTAAAGGGGGTGGAGCACAGAAGATACAACAAAAAAGGAAGAGAAAATAGGACAAATAGGAGTCAGACCATATACAATGTTCTTGAAGTACAGTCTTTTAAGAGGATAAATTAATCTTGAATGTTCAATCAGGCACTATTTACATGAACGTCAAACCGTAGATCATAATGATTTTGAAAAAGTACGAACCTTCCCCTATCATTCACTGTACTGTATGTCAATGACCAGTTTGACCAGCTAAAGCGTTAACCTTGCATGTCATTCACAATCTATCTTGATCGTCCGCTGGATGGAATCCAATAGAGTACATGAAGTGGGACTAGTTTGAAGACGCAAAACCGTATCAGCCTTAGTGCGTATTAAGAGAGTGCATGAACTATGAGACTATGGTGATCGCACGGTCAACTGCACCCCATATTAAGCTTTGCACTGTAGCTGCTCCTGACACAGGCAGACTGACAGGGTTAGGCTCAACCCAAGGATGCATGGAATGGTATTCAAGTATCAAATACGAGTCTGAGGATGCAGACTACAGTGATACATCTCTAGGTAGCCCTATCATTCTCTGAAACTCCGTCAGATTAAAGTCATTACGACTTGGCCAACCGTCCTCCGAATTCATTATCTCAAAAATCTGCATCTCCTATAGACAGGTTTATCGTAGTCTCGGAGGCAAACATTTCGGTGATTTTCTGTGGAGACATGCAACATGATTGCTAGAGGCAACTATCTTGTAATCTGTAATGCGTAATCTGCAAGAAAGAACACTCAATCCAAGGGTTGAGGGTTCGAATCCCGGCCAACCGACATTAATGTCTTTTAGCAAGACATGATCCGCGTTACTTTGCCACTGTCTAGCGAGGTGTACATGGGTACCTGACAATGGCTGCATGGGGTAATAATAATTGCAAGGCCATCATGACGAACAGTATTGCTGATCATTAGGCTTCCCTGGGTAAACTGAATTGTTTATTGTTGATTATTAATATAGTGCGCATAGTGCTATTAATATAGTGCTGCATAGACAACAGCTTTTTTATTGGGAAAAATAAATTAACCAATGGAAATTATTTTTCAATACAAACACATCGCACAACGAGACGTGTCTATAGAATAAAAGCAGTGGCGAAGCTATACTTTGTGATCAGTATGAAGAGGATGAAGATGACTGTACAATTTAGATATATGCACATTCTAATTTATTCGGTAAAGCGATGGCATACCCTCACTTTTATCAAATACTTGTATATTTGTTATTATGAATTCTCCATATGGTGAACTTTATGATAATTAATTCCTTTCAATTTGTATAATGATGAAGATGTTGGATGCACTTTTTGTTAACGAAAAAAGTACCTTGTTCATCTCGTAGAATAAACATTATAGGCAAAACATTTAACATCATGTGTCATGGTACATGGTCTCCCTCCCGCTTTTTTTTTATTTCTCTCCCTCCCTCTTACTCTTCTTTTTCTACTTCTATGCCGTTTCTTATCAAAGCCTGTTCATCATATGGATAAGGACTCTCTCTCTCTCTCACCCCATCCTCTCTCCCTCTCCCCCTCTCTCTCTCATCCCATCCTCTCTCTCTCTCTCTCTTTCTCTTTCTCTCTCTCTCTCTCTCTCACCTCATCACCCTCTCTCTCTCTCTCTCTCTCTCATTCTCTCATTCTCTCGGATGCACTTTAAAATACTAATTTTCTATTCTTTTATATGCATTCCTCTCTCTGATTAATCTAAGATTTAAACAATTTCAATTCAATTTCATTTATTTCACAGATTCATAAAAGACAGTATAAATTACAATCAAATATAAAAGCATTACAACAAAAGACGAACCTGCAGAGGGGGTGATCAAAAACCACAGAGGTTTATCGGGGATCATCCCCTGCTTAAAATTACAATATCAAAATACAATAGTTTATGTTTAATTAAACAATAACACATACAAAAACATATATAGATATTACATGCAAATCTATGTGTGAGGTGAGTAGTAGTGGGTTGGTGGTACCAAGAAATACAATATATAGAGGAAATGAATGATATACAGGAAAGAAATATTGAAACAACAAGAACAAAACAATAAAATGATTAACACCAGAGTACTCGTGGTACTGTTGAGTATGACATACTTTTTTTTTTTCTAAGTGGGAAACATCCACTTCTCTTGAACAAAAATGATTACATTTTCCCTTTGGCAGGTTGATTTAATTGATTTTGCATCAAGTGATTGTCTTGTATATCAGTTTATAAGAGTGTTTGGAAAGAGAGTGTGTGTGGAGACTACTCTCTCCACACGTCAAAGGCGATTGGAATACCCCGCATCGCTCAGCTAATAACATGTCCTAAGTGTACCGTGCCTGATGGTGTGCCGTGTCCTCTTTCATCCTACCTCCGATAGCACATACACACAGACATACACACACACTCGCACACACTCCACGCACACACACACACACACACTCCACGCACACTCGCACACACTCCACGCACACACCGTCGCCACGCACACTCGCTCTTAATAACGTAGGAATATTACCAGTGGCTTTTGGCTCGCATCACACTACCCAGTACCCGCATCATTACTACAAATAAATCCGCCATCCCAGTTCCATTTGGATTACTACTGCATGAATCATTGGGTTTTGTAGCTGTTTTACCGCATGTATATCGTGAAATCTACACAACGCAGGGCGGCTGGGTAAGTCATTTATCTTATTTTCTATTCTTATTCGAAATAGTCATAAAACTTGATAATTTGGTTGAATATTGTTTATGCCAGTTCATGAAGGCGATGTAGTATCGTATAGAACTGTTGTGATATGGACAGGTGCGTACCGTCATCTTCTACGATGTAGACACTCGGTGAGAGGCATTACGTCATAACGGGTTCCCAGTCGACATACATTGCTTCCGGGTTTTGAAGATGCGTGAGAAAAGAAAAAAAACGCCTTTTTTTTCTCATCTCATCAGCGCACACCTTATAAAAAGAGTTGAATTCAGCATCTTCATTTCGCATGACGTCATTTGACTCAAATACAGTTAAAAAGAACCGATTATGAAGATGAAACACAGTGGAATATAGTAAACGGGACTGGCATGCTGTCATGTCGATGTTTCTGCGCTTATACCACACCCTATGAAGCCCCCTCCGTCATGAAAGGTCATATCTTTACCCCTTTCAGTCCGCTCTTTATCGACTTGTTATCTTTCAATATACTTAATTTGTTTGGTCATATCACGTCCTCGCCCATATCACCATATGCCGTTAGATACTGTTATCTTGTCATTGCGTTGCCATGGTCTTGTATTCAACTTCGCCTCCACATCCATTACCATCCTCATATTCTATTCAGGCACTTTGTCTGTCTTTCATTCTTCGTGCATGTACTGAGTCATGTATTACTCATCATTCATGCAAATGTCATTTTTGAATTAGCACAAAAACTGGTAGACTACTTTTTCATCTTTAGATCATGCTAATTGAAGAACTATGATTATGTATTATTTCCTGAACATCTAATGATAATACCTACGCTACGTCTGCATTCAAAGTGGCTTACTATTCATAATGCTACTACAGCTATAAAAAAAAAAACTAATACTATTTCCACCACCACCAATACTGCTACTACTACTACTTCTACTACTACTACTTCTACTACTATTACTACTACTACTACTACTACTACTACTACTACTACTACTCTTACTATACTACTTTTACTACTGCTACTTCTACTACTACTACTACTACTACTACTACTACTACTTTTACTACTACTACTACTACTACTACTACTACTACTACTGCTACTTCTACTTCTACTACTTTTACTACTACTACTACTACTACTACTACTTCTACTACTACTATTTTTACTACTACTACTACTACTACTTCTACTAATACTACTACTGCTACTACTACTAATATCAATACTAATGCTGCTACTGATATTATCGATACCACCACGACTTCTGCTACTGCTGCTACTGCTGCTGCTAATACATTGTACTGCTACTTCTAATGTTGTTACTGCCACCATCACCACTTACACTACTACTACCATTACTACTACTACTACTACTACTGCTGCTGCTGCTACTACTACTACTACTACTACTACTACTACTACTACTACTACCATGGTGACTACTACTCACACCACTACTACTGCTTTGTCTGGAGTCAGAATGGTGTTAAATCATACAACAGACTTCTACTACAGTTACTGATCAACCAACAACTATATAGCTTGGAGTATTATATGGATGACGTGAATCATCTAGTATAATCAACATTGTCAAATGTGAATCATAACACCAGTACTAAACAAATAGGGTAATGGAGTCAGCTTGGGTGTGATGAATCTTAATAAACAATGAGTTGACAAGTGATAATGTCAGTAGATGCCATTAGCAAAATCAATACTCGCGGCAGGGAACCCTTGACAATATGCTAATCATCAGTTCATTCGTTATTTTGCACACGGATAATAATTAGTGTGACGTACAATGCAGTTGACTCATGGGCACTGGTATATGCTATACATACATGCAAACGAAAGCGTGACGCGCTATACATTTAAATTTGAGAGACTGAGAGAGTGGGGTGAAGAGGGGGATAGAGGTAGAGAGAGAGTGTGTATGTGTGTGTGCGTGTGCGCGTGTGTGTGAACTAGAGAGAGAGGGGAGAAAGAGTGATATATATATATATGTAGAGAGAGAGATAGGGAGAGAGAGAGAGAGAGAGCGTGTATGCGCGCGCGCGCGTGCGTGTGTGTGTGTGTGTGTGAGAGAGAGAGACAAATAGGAGGGGGAGAAAGGGTGAGAGAGGCAGAGAGAGGGGAGGGGGAATAGACCTAGAGAGATATCTTTATCTTTCTAAATGTACTATGGAATTTTATTTGAACTGTTCTGTCTAAACGTTATGCTTTTTTATGTAAATATGTTCATGTTTATTCAGGGCCCCATGGAAGACCTCTACTTATTGGTGAATGGGCTACCCTGACAAAAGATTAGACATAAATAAGTGAATAAACAAATAAATATATACGGGAGTCTGAAAAGAAGGAAAGAGAGTAAGAGGGGGAAGAGAGAGAAAGAGACAGAGAGGGAGAGAGAGACCCCCTGTCCACACACAACATTTTCCGTGATTCCGTTTCGCGATAGTGATACCGTTTCGCGATAGTTTTACGATGAAATTGTGTGTGTGGACGCTCACTAACGATACGTCGTATAACGAAACTAGTCTAACGAAACGCAGGTTTGGGCATCGTTTTGAACTAGAACTCAATAAAGAATCACGCCTAATCACGCCTAATCACGGAAAATGTTGTGTGTGGACAGGGGGAGAGAGAGAGGGGGGAGAATGATTGATTTCATGAGGTATAATTGAAGCCAGGCCCTGATTCGAAGAATTAACTTATTAACAAAAAGTTACTGGATCCTCTTCACATGCAACCGATCGATTTAGAGGACACATCCAACAAAATATATCCCTATAATAATCAACGTTGTTATGTGTAAAGTTGTTATTTCTCACTGTACGGTATCGTGTATTTTGTATTGTATTGTATTTATTTATTAAACTTCATTGATGTACATCAATATTCTGTTTATAAACATATAAATCAATTTACAATGTAATGTAACAAATCAACATTCTGTTTGGAAACATATATACCGTATAAATCAATTTACAATGCAGTGTTTATAGCAAAACAGAAGGCAAATTATATCCAGCATAAACACTCTTTATTTCTTTTTGTAATAACATGACAGAATGCATATAGTAATATAATGTACCATAATACATCCGAAGATTTAGATAAATAAAACACAATACAGAGGGAGGGAGAGAGAGAGGGAGGGAAAAAGAGAGAGACAGAGAGAAAGAGAGAGAGTGTGTGTGTGCGTGTGTGCGTGTGTGTACAGTATCGTGTAATTAGCCGAAACACCAATGCTGAGATTATCATGAGTATATGCATGCATGATGGTGTGCATGATTAAGACTTTCCAGAAATCAACTGTATAGAGTAATCTCTAAACGCTATTGCACTGCCTATAGTAAGCATGTGGTGCGGGTTACGTAACATGTCGTTGTAATTAGTGTTCACTTTTCTATAGATCATGCATGATGCTACGGAAATTGCCTTGAAGCCCTTACGGTGACCCCCCCCCCCCATAAAAGTAATTTGTGATCCTAATAATCCCAATCTGATGATATTTTCCTCTTCAATAAATGGGTAAAACGGGCTTTTTCCTTCTTCTTCTTCAATTGCAGTACAGGCCACCGTTCTTTTTTCAGTTTATATTTGTACATTGAGATTTTGATTATGGGAAATGGTCTGATGACAAATACCGCATTTTGCTAGTTGTATACCTTTATAACAGGCATGGATGAGAGCCTCAAAGTGTGATATCTTGCATGTCCCAGAGAGTATACCATGTACCTCGCTCTCTTTACTTGTTTAACATTCAATCAATCATCTAGCTAGGCTGATTTGTTTGCGTTCATATACTTCGTTGCTACCTTATTTGTTATTCATCTGTTCCGTGCATGTATTCTGTCCCAGATCTAATCCGTACATTGTATACAACCCATTTACATTACCAGTTGATTTTGATATACATTGTGTACTGTATATCCTCAATGATATGACGTAACATCCATGTATAGCCATTAGTTTGGCGTGACAGATGTTCTTCTCTACTTTGTATATTCTTTAATACTTTTCAGATATTGATGGTTATTAAAGCCCCACTGCACCACGTATAGCTACTTGCGCCCTCTATATAGCAAACAGTGCCTAATCGGTGACCGCTGGTCCCCCATGATCTCCTTTTTCTTTTGTTAATTGAGAGCTGATTTGATGACATAACCACCTGTCAGTGACCACGCTTGGTGGTTTAATCCCTCCTGGCTAAACTAGTGCAGACGGACTTTAAAAAGTGATATTGAAACCAACTATTAAGGAGGGGAGGCATTTTTATCTAACGTATTCATTACAAATAAACCGGGTGTTAACTAAAAGCGTGACAGGTGGAATCATCATGTCCGGTCGGCACCTGGTATATTGTACCCCTAACATGGGATCATCTTACCCTATACGGGTAAGTCGAGACATCTGACAGATTGTGCGTTAGACGGTTCATTGACCAAGGATACAGAATTCATAAGAACCCAAGGAAACGGATGATATACGTTTAGCAGATGTATATGTTCACTCCTGTATAATTAAGGACTGCTCTCATTATTTGAGAGATAACGAGATTATAATTCATATTAGGTCTTATTTATCCAGGGTAGTCTATATTCATACTGCTCTTCCCGAGGGACCTGTGATTGTTATTACCTTAGCAGTGCCAGATACCCATTTACACCTAGGCAGAGAGGGGCAAAATAGTGTGGGCAAACTTTTTTTGATTGGTTTATCTGATTTGTCTGCTTCTATTGAAAATGATTAATTTGTTATGTGGACTTGCCCTTTAACCAAGGATGTAAGTGGTAAGCAAGGGTCGAACCCAGGCCCCTCTTTTATAATCCTCCAGAAGTCCAGAGCCGTTACCTGTAAACCACATTGCCCACGTGATATCCGTTAGCACAACTCCTTTCCGAAGTGGTCTACTGTGGTAGTTTTGCGGGAAAAACGTGACGATGTTGTGATGCAATCGATCGGGGACGGAGGCCCAATATTAGAAATGATTGATGGGGACCAGTGCTAGGGGTAATTTATGTAAGTCTTCAGTAACAACATGAATATACAAGATGGTTTAAATTTCTATCATGAAATGTAACTGAGAATTTGATATCTTAGTGAAATGCTCTTCATTTAATCCTTTTAATTATGGAAATGTGCTAATTGATATAAGATTAACATGACGTTGACACTTGGCCCGACATACAAATATAGTTTTATTTGCCCACTTTAACCCAGACTACAGTTAATACGCCCGCATGACAACAAGTCACATTTATCATTATTTGGATTAATCAAAAGAGCCCGGCCCATATGAGAGCCATGATGCATAACAACTTTATGTGTCGAAATGGCCTCATCGTACTTCACTTCTTAATATAATTATGCTTCACGTGCAGATACATGACAAAACACCATGCAGTAATCCCGACAGATGACCCCCATCTAATGGTATTATGCACTATGCTAAGAGGACATAATTATATTACCCTATAAGAGTTCATATCAATTTGTATCACGGACACGGCAGATGGTCATAGACACATAACGGTTACATAAGTGGCGTATAGACATAGAGATGTGCGCGGTGGTACATGCATTCACGCCAAATTGTATGTCGAAAAGAGCGAAAGAAGGGGGAGGAGTACGAGAAGACGAAGAAGAAGAAGAAAAAAAGAAGAAGAAGAAGAAGAAGGAGAAGAGAAGAAGAAAAAGAAAAAAAGAAGAAGAAGAATGAGAAGAAGAAAGAAGAAGAAGAAGAAGAAGAAGAAGAAGGAGAATGAGAATGTGAAGAAGAAGAAGAAGAAGAAGGAGAAGAAGAAGAAATAGAAGGAGAAGAAGAAGAAGAAGAGGAGGGAAAGGGTTTAAGAAGAAGACAAAGATAAAATACAGGACGGTGTTGGGCTTGTCCTCTAGCAAGAAAGAAAAAATAAGAAAATCAACAGCAACAAACAGAATTAAAAGAGGCAACCATTTTCATATCAAGGACTATAGTTTGTTTTTGTTCAAAACCTAGACTTCTATCATTAAAAAACAACAACTAAGTATTCATCTCCTTCAGCTATACTTCTAATGTTCTTCGCTTCCTTTTAACTTAGGACAAAACTCTTACATTTTAAGATCCTTTATCTACAAAAAAGAGAAATCCGACTCAACCTTTTTCCTTTCAAGATGTTATCGTCACAAGACATACGCAATAGACGTTAATGATCTTATCTATCTATCTTATCTAGGAAACGAATCGTGACAACCACGAGAAGAAGCGGGTAATATGTCATGACAGTCTATTCAGAAAGCCAGAAAGAATAACAACCACTCATGCCATGTATATCTTCCGTTGCGAAAGATATGGGATAATATTTCGAAAATCAAATGCTAACATACGGAACGTTGAGTGTGATTACTAATGCCCTAAACGGCACATTCAATTACAAACTACAATGTCTGTTTAGATACCCTTATTTATAATTATATACAAACCTATTAACTGGGACCTACATAATAATAATGATACTAGGCATTTGAATAGCATAATACAATATTTGCTCTTTAGTAGATCACCCACTTTGTTTAGTTTTTTTTGCAATGTATTTATCATACTTATGATTGTACATTATGTTTCTATATTGTATGTTCAGTTATAATTAATACCATGTCAATTATGTTCAATTATGTTATCTTCGATAAAGTAGAAACAAATAAAATTGAACTTCAAACTTAAACAATGTTATGTTTTTTACAGGGGGTAGGGAGCGCCCTCAAGCAGCAACCATAGCTTCTGGAGAGAAATAGTTACTTCACTCGAAGTTGTTTCTAATTGGTCAGGCATTCCAAAATAGTTCCCATCCACAGACATTCTAATCGCGTACACGTTGATGCGCGTGTCACAACTATCTCTCTCAATACGCCATGGTTGGAGCTTGAGGGCGTCCTCGGTTTCATGATTGGTTTAGGTTTAGGGTTAGGGTTAAGTTTAGTGGTGATCCAGGACTGAAGCTTGGTTAGTATAGAAAATCGTCGCAGGAGCATATGGCCTACACTCATTAAATGTAAGCGGTGGGGAGGGAAGGCCTCTAACATGAGCAGAAGAGCGTAATGATCACAGTTTCTTATGAATACTTTGATATTTGAAATATAAACATTTTTGTTATTATCTTAAGGAGGATTTACAGAGCATTGTCAGTAGCTGGAATGCAAAGTGGGAAATATACAAAGCATCGAGTCGTCTGCTTGCTGGGCGGTTTGATACATTCTGGCTTTCTGCATAAGATGTCAGGCTTAATTACTTACTTCTCTTCACGGTTGTCACGAGTCGTTTCCTATAGATCCACACCAAGACTGTGTGCGCTGAAATTCATGTTTATGTAGAGAGTAAGGATTCCGTATTTGAAACATGAAAATAGATGCTCGCCTGCCCTCATTCACCATGGAACAATAAATAGCTAATGAACTCGGGCTCTATTTGCAAGTTTAAAAATAGGTTGATTTTTTTCTTTATTTAATGTAATCAGTCTTCTTTTGTTTTCTTTGGTTTGTGTTTTGGGGGTTGGTTTTTGAACGGTTTGTTATTTTATGAGATTGCGGAATGACCGTTTTTGCCATTATAATGATATTTCATAGTCTGGCTATATATTTATTTATTTATTTCTGATATTTATACAGCGTGGCACATATCACCAATTTGGTGGTCTTCCACGAGGCCCTGTTTGGTAAAAATAAAACAAATAACAGCAGCAAAAACAAAATAGATAAATACAAAAGCATATGAACAGGTAAAATACAAATTAATTGGTATCCCCATGAAATAACTGATCATTCGAAAATTATCCTTGATCATTAATAAGAAATAGGTGATACTTTTACAGGGGTGTAGCGTGATGGGATGAATGTCTGACTCTGTGTATGAGATGATTATGAATAAGGCCATGAAGTAAAAAGAAGGTGTGAAAGGGGGTCCCTGTCATGTATTATTTTGTTCAAGTTCTATTTTCCCTTCCTCTTCTCTCTCAATGTTTATTTTTGTTTTCTCTTCGTAATTTGATGGAGGGGTACGCGCCCTCCCCATGTCCCTTTTAGCTACGCCACTAATCAAGTCATGCAATGACTTTAAACGGGTTGGTCTTTATCCAACAAGCGATCTTTACGTCAATGGGTGCATTCTCCATTCGTTTACAATATTTCGTTGCCTGACGAACCAAACTGCAGTATTTTGGTACCTGTATAAATCAATATGGCAGAATTATAAGTCAAGATATATGGCTTTTAATAGCCAGTCTGGCGTACAAGATTTTAATTTCTTGTCCTGGGTGGCGTTTCACAAAACTTGTCATCAGTGACAAATGACAGTTTTTGCTTTAAGCTACTGAAATCCTTGCTTCTGATTGGATATCAACTGATTTGTCACTGGTTCTTGTCATTTGTCATTGAAAAAAAGCTTTGTGAAATGTTTCCCTGGACTATTACCACCCCAGGACTACCGATGAGAGATATCCCCTTAAGATAATTACCCTCCCCCATGTACCCCACCTGCACACAAATCATGTAGTAGGTCCATGCACAAATACACCGTGTAATATTGACCAACCCGGCAACCGGACAAACTACCCCTGAGACAAATTAAACCCACAATTATGGCAATCAAGCTAGGTAACTACCCGATGAGAAAACTATCTCCCAATTCGCTATCTGATTGGCAGTTTGGTTAATTATTAAAGAGCTTAGTTTCCGAGGATAAATGTCACTATGTCAGAGCAATTTTCGCAGGGATCCCTAGAACGTTCGGAAGTAAGCGGACAGTCTTGTCCTTGTCCCCGTGCTGACATTCTTCAGTGGTAATTTTCTCGGGATACATCTGACAGGACACGTAGAGACAACTTAGAGGTGAGGATATGACCAATTTTAATGATAATGTGAAATTGTAAATTCCAAGACATTAATGACTCCTCTCCCCACCTTCTCCTTGCAAGAAAAAAAAGACGTAAACAAAGGTTAACCTGGTGTCAGTCGCTAATTTTGGTTCCGATCTCAAGAAAGCGTACGATGAGCAATTCATTTACACTACCGGCTATAGGTCCACTGATAACTGACCCTTTAGAAGCATTGTGGAATACAGGATTGGCAAACCCAATTTAAAATGGGTCGCACAATTTCCTGGGAATAAATTATGAGCCACAAATGCTAAACAGATTTTTCAGTACTTGCCTATTGAGAGGAAATTAACTGTTCCTTTCTTTAATTTGTTCTTCTTTTGTACTTTACAGTTTTAATAATATATAATAATCAGATACCGTTTATGACCCCTACCCCCCCCCCCCACGTCACTCCCCTCACTCTCTCTCTCTCTCTCTCTCCTTCCTCTCCCTCACCCTCTCTCTTTCTCTCTCTCTCCCTCTTTCTCTCTCTTTCCCTCTATTTATCTCCCTCTCTCTGATGACCTATAACTCTCTTTTTGAATGTGTCTTTATTAGGATTAATAATTTTAACGAGCGTTAATTGATCCCGTGTACTGGGGGCTCTAGATAATGAACACCATGCCCTCATCAGGTCAGATTCATCTACCCCTCTCTGGATTTACACCAGCGGGTTTATTTTCATTTCCTCATTATATAAACCAGTTTTAGAACTCATCGTTTGAGGAATATTTCCTCTTTGAGCTAAGTAACTCTCTCTCTGAGATGTTAAGCCTAAGTAGATCTCCACTTCCTGTCCAACCAGGTCCCCCTATCCATGTTTTCATTCAAAGGATTTCCAGACATGAGAGGCTCCTGCTGATTCGTCAATTAGATCACCTGCTATTTCTTTCATTGCGTAAATGAAATTCGTATAGAGGGTTTCTTCCCACTGCCAGATCGTGCAGAGTTATTCTTCTTTCGTTTCTTTTCTTTTTCTCTCGCATTTGTTAACAGTGGAAACGCCGTCGATAAACGACCCAATGCCACTAAATTATTCCAAAGTGAATTATTGTCCATTTCAGATATTTTCTGAATAATATGGATCATACATTCAACACAAATTTATAAAACATAAACGAACTGCGTTTATTAGACATCCCTTTTCCAATAGTATACATTTCTTAATATAATTTATGTGTGCCAATAAATGTATCCATTAAAGCGCTTTGAAATGTTGTAAATTCGACAAACAGTTGTTAAATAAATAGTAATTATGTTTCATGACCCAGCTTTGCCAAATTATCCGAGCAGTTTCCAGATACGTTACCTCAAGGAACTCATTAACTGCACCTGTCTCTCTAATGAGGACGGGAAATTAAATGAAAACTGCGACAAGAATTGTTGAATCAATAACTTTTATTCCTACCATAAACACCATTAATCATAATGCATTTGCCTTCAAGTGAATAAAGCTCCCTAAAAATCTCATATATTATTACTAGTAGGCATATTATGTTTATTAGGGACTTTTAGATTTGCACGACGACAACGTGGATTGCTACGATCGACGTCCTTTTAATGCACTGCATTGAATGGACGTCACACGCATCAGTCCACGCATTTCTAAAAGTCCCTATTATCCAATGTGAACGTACCCAAATCACTTTCTCCATGTGAACGCACATTGCCTGCATCATGCTCTCATTATGTTTACGCGGATTAACAGATGAAGGGGATCAGCAATGGCTAACGATAGATGAGGCCTAATACATGGTGAGTCAGGACAGGGGTTATGAAAAAGATGAGCAACTGTTTAAACGTAATTAAAACAAGAAAACACGAATAGAACGAGGGCAGAGATCGACGAGTCAGCTGACTCACTCACCAACACAGATAGTCACGTGTGGGACCGGCTTAGCTTGCCCTTGCCATTACCGCTTCACTTTGGAAGTAAGGCTTGGCGCCCGGTAACGTGAAATTGGACGTTTGGGTTTTCTTGAGAGTTAACGGTCGATTGGCGAGTTGCGTGGGTTGTAAAGGAAATTAAACATGGCCGAGCGACGTTCTACCATTCCATCATCTCCACCACCACCCCCACCATCATCACCATCATCACCTTCATCACCTCCATCTCAAATTGATTCTCCAGTTGTCAATACGTCATCACCTTCATCAGAGTCAGAGTAAGTTTCTTTTCCCTAAGCTTTTTCAAGCGCAACAGTCATTCATCATCGTCATTATCATTTCCACTGTCGCCATCGTCATTCTAATCTTTATCTTTACATGATTGACCACAGAACGGAAGAATATCTTTTTGAAAAACATCATATTACAAATTTATGTACTGTAGCTAGATTGATATAATAGGGAGGTTATGTAATAAGAAAAGTTGTTGTCTCTTAGTTTAATTTAATTTGTTTTAAGAGTTTCACGAATCGGACCAGAAGTGGGTTTTTCAGTCTTGACTTTTGTTTCCATGTGCAAACAACGATGTCACGAATCACGACCAATTCATCTATTTAAACGTATTAATGTTTTCGGACCCAAGTAATACTCAACATATTTTAACTTTTTCAAAAGTTGATGGCAAAACCAAAGATATGAAATTGTAATTATGATAAACAGAGAGACAATGAGAGAGAGGGAGAGAGAGAGAGAGAGAGAGAGGGGGAGAGAAAGAGAGAGAGAAGGGGGGTGGGTTAGAGAATGATACATAAAAATAAGTCGAACA
This sequence comes from Strongylocentrotus droebachiensis, assembly GCA_035222895.1. NCBI lineage: Eukaryota > Metazoa > Echinodermata > Echinoidea > Camarodonta > Strongylocentrotidae > Strongylocentrotus > Strongylocentrotus droebachiensis. Next base: position 29,049 of record JAVYIG010004283.1, on the reverse strand, counting down.
AATTTACTTATTAAACAAAGAATATCTTTATAAAGGAGATGAATTCAAATTATGATACCCTAGATTTCACCGTCAGTAACCTTAGGTTGAAGCTCTAATGCATTGAAAAGAATAATAACAGGATGGATAAATTTCGAAACAATTTCCTCTACTTCCTATACTAAATTAGACTAATTACCCTCGGTCTCCCTTGCTGTGGGGTTGTGTTGAAGAGATGTTAATGATTGATGTGGGGGGAAAATGCGTGTTAATTTTACCATGCACTTTTGCCTGACTACTTTCAGTGATATACATTTGTACACATTATACGAATAGTTCAGCACGATAATGTTGATTATCATGTACCATGCTCGATTAGATTTATAAAGAGTTATCCATATTCAACCAAAAAGTGAACCGTGTTTCTTGTTATTGTTTGGCTTGAATCCCTTTGAAAAAAAGCTAATAGCTGACAAGGGTAATCCAGCCCATGAGCCTGGTAAATAACAAAATCAAAATCAAACAACTTTTGATTCTTCAAATACTTTCTTACGTTGCTTATTGTAAGCGCTCTAGCACAGGACCACTATCTAATCATTGATATTTGCAAGCTGATGTTTTTTTGTAATGTGGATCGAGAAGATACCACTTACTTTTGGTTCTTTCTAATGTACATATTGAATTAATTAAAGTATATTAATGCGGTAGTTTGAATATATATATATTTATACAAATGACGTTACAACGACAAATGGGCTGGCGCTGCGATCCCGCAATCTTGGATAAATACCAACGATGTTGCAATGTTCCCTCGAGTTCATCTCCAGGTGATGACCAAAGAACACTGTTTGAAACACGTCGAAACAGATATACTCCTTTTTCACGAAAGAGTACTCTTGTTCAGATATTATTTAAAAAATATATTCCACAGATGATTGCCAACAGTTCTTTTCAGATCTATATTCTGCATTTCCACTCTTGACAAAAGTCTCGCATAAATGTTTAATAAAGCTCCGTTCGATTAGCATCTCTACCTTTCACTCCCATATACTTCTTCATCAATTCCTCTAAACGCCACAAAAGCGGGTGCTTTTCCCACAAAGAGAGGCATTACATATAAGTAATTGCTTCAAAGCTGCATATATCATGATTGTTTAAATCATGTCAATGTTTGCATAAAAATAATGATTACCGGGATGTATTTACCACGGTGGTTTTATTTGCCTTGTACAGAGCACTTCATTGTCAGGTTTGTGAATAAACAGTAATATTGGCATTGTCTCATCCAAGTGCATATACAATAGGACTGAGTCTGATCATCATGATTTACACAGACTATTGACTCTGAAAGAACAGCTGTATTGAAGCTATGGACAGGAATTTGTTCGATAATCCATGTTTTACTGGCTTTATAAATGATTTAACAGGTTCACTGAGCTCTTGTTAAAGTAAACTATTGACAGTGAATATTTATAGTTACTTTTTCAGTTCTGTCTGTATGTTTGTGTGTGTGTGTGTTGATTTGTTTGTATGTTTATTTTTTATGTTTGTTTGTTTGTTAAAATTTAAAGTGTTGTCAGGGTACTTCACAAGCTTGACAAGGCGGGATTTAATAAACTTGATACATGTACTAGTGAATAAAATAAGTGGGTCTTATTAATCTAGGATAGCCACATCAGTAATAATACTCGTATTTCAGTGGGACCTGCTATTCCCCCAGCACACCTGGGTGGAGAGTGGCAAATGTTGATAAACATCGTGCCAAAAGGCGTTAGTGCCGAGCTGAGATTCGAATCCTCAACCCTTGGGTTGAGAGTCAAGTGATTAAACCACTATACCACGGCATCTCCATACATTCAAGACACCATGAAACAATTTCGAAACGCCTACTGCTTCTTAAGAAAGCCTCGATATCAAATTATTCTGAAGAGATATATATCTAAAACCGTTGCACAGGCAAAACTCTTAAATGTTTTATATCTAATTCTTGACAAAAGACACAGTGAAAAGATATTAAAAGTAGTATTTGCTTTGGTTTGACTATTTGTTTTCATGGAGAGATATTGATATGTGTCTGCCCCCCCCCCCCCACGACTGGTCGTAGATTTGATAAAATAATGACGTCTTTCGCTAATTTTGGTGCACAGATATGAAGGGTATTGGATCCGAAGGCTAGTTGTCATCACTCATCAGTGCAAAGAGAGGTATATCAAAAGCCCCGTTACCCCTTGGCTTAATGGTTCAAGTTTGTCCTTGACAGTTACAATGTGCAAGGTCGCATTGCGGTTGTGGAGCTTATCTTCAAATTCGAACAAAAATATTCATGCCTTGTAAGCTTTCAAGAGCAACCTTATGCAACTGACTTTGAAAAAAAGGATTCGTGATTACCGATTAAGACAATATTTATCTATTATTATAGTTTTCCATTTTGGAAGGACGTTTTGTCAGGGGGCAACTTGACATGCGCCAATCAAGTTGGTATATCGGTGATTACTAGTGGATTACTGCAGTTTACAGTGTCACTTTACACGCCTGTATATTACACAGGACAATGATTAGTAATGACTTCGGCAGCTGATTTCTCAATTTACCTAGTAGCCCATTGCTTACTGGAACATGGTGGTATCAGTGTTAAGTCTATGAGAATTATATAATTCAGTAGTCAACAGGTTAATATACGTCATTAGCAACAGCTTGGGTATTAAAATGATTTATATTAACGCTATTGTAATTACTATGTTATTAATACTTCCATAATACCAATAATAGGTTGTTTAAATTGATAATAAATTGTCCATGATATTACTTACGAAGCTTGTTATGTTAGATATAGTTTAAATTGTCCTATCTGAAAAGGATGATGGTCATAAATCATAATGATATCAATTGTCTTATTTATAAAGCGCCAATTCATGAGATACACGTCACAATAACATAAAGCATGTATTACAGTGCAATAAAAACACCGCTGAATACAAAAGAAATAATACACAGAAGGTTTGAAAAGATTTATTTATAGTTGATACAAAATACATACATATTATACGTCAACTGGAGCTAACAAATATTAACATAATAATCGATGTTAGCTTCCGAGTAAATCTGTCGTTATGATTAATCGGTTTAATAGTGCTGGTAGTCGTCACTCACAATGGAAGTATGATAATTCATATCTCATTAAATAAAAACTGTTTTCATTCGAATATGAAATTTTCCTCTCTAAGATAAACATAATACACGTAGAAGTATTAAATGTGTGTAATTGGGTTTTAAAAGACGAGTATCAATCATATATGATTATTGACGCCTAGAGATTGACACTTGACGTCATCATCCGAAAGACGAGACTCAGTTTTGAACCTAGGTCCAATCAGAATCAATTTGTAGGTGAAGACAGTGTGCTGACCGCCGACATTAGGGACTTTTAGATTTGCACAATGACATAGTGGACTGCTACGTGTGACGTCCTTATAAGGCAATGGCAGTTCCTTAAAAGGACATCACATTGCCTTATAAGCACGTCACACGTAGCAAACGTCCACTATGTCGTCGTGCAAATCTAGTCCCTATTACCGCTAGACCAACTCACATCTACCTAAATGTGCACAAACTGATCTGCTAGCCATAGAAAGGCATTTCCAATTTGTATACCTCTTCAAATAACACAACACCATGAACTACCTGTTTTTTTTTTTTTTTTATAAAAGTCATATTGAAGCTTGATTGGATTTGCTAGTTACGTCTTTCGCTGAATGATACCCAGGGGGCACAGCAGGTTCTTGAGACATGGAATGTTGTAAAAGGTTGTTGGGTATAAACGTGTTTGGGGGACCTCCCTGCACAATTTCTAGGTGGACTACCTTTGCAATATGCTACTGCAAAAAAATGGCGGCCATTTTTCAAAATGGCCGCCATGTATAACTACTGTTGTACAACTCTGGCGATTACTTTTTAACAGTACCTCATTTTACCATGTGTAAGGTGTCATATGAAAGACAATTAAATCACCTACAAGATAATACCTCATTCAATAGGTTTGGGGATGATTTGCATAATAATTTTGAGCCAAAAATGTGATTTTTAACAATTTTTTTCAAAAATATGAATTGCGCCAAAATACATATTTCTCCATATTTAATCGACTATGATGCTAACTGACTTGAAACTTGTTGAAAAACTGTGCAGAATGATGGTTGATATAATGGAGAGAATGTCATCACAGGCAGGCACGGATCCAGTATTTCTTAGGGGGGGGGGGCCCAAATTTGAAATTATGCGAGCCAAATATTGGTACGTAATGGTGACCAGCATTGACGTAATGGGGGGGGGGGTGCAGGGAGGGGCGATTTTCCCACTCCCTCCTCCGCAAAGCGCCGAAGCTTTGACGTTTCATGAAATCATTAGTGAAAGACGGCGATTCGTTGACCGTTCTCGAAAATAATCCTCGTCTGAATTCAGTTTACCCCCCCCCCCCTCTTGCACGAAGCGCGGAAGCTTTGACGTTTCATCAAAGTATTAGAGAAAGAAGACGTTTCGTTGTACCATTCCCGATTCTTAATCCTTGTCTGAATTCGGTTCCCCCCCCCCCGCTCCCGCGCAAAGCGCGAAAGCTTTGACGTTTCATTAAAATTATTAAAGAAAGAAGACGATTCGCTGTACCGTTCTCGACTCGGCTCAAGGGTTTTAGGCACTAAATTACGGTCAGATGAGTATCAAGGGGCCCGCCTTAGGGCCCTCGGTTGAGTCCAGGGCCAGAGCCCCGGAAGCTCAGGGGTTTCAGGCGTTTAATTACGGTTAATACCTTATTTTGTTGTGACACTGGCAGTTAACTATTTTTCTTTCTTGCTCTCTTTCTTTCCATTTCTCTTTATATACTATTTCAACAAAAGTGGAGGGGGGGGGGACCTCGAGGTTCCCGATCCCCGCCGTTTCGCGGGCCCTGACGTGTAGGCCCCTAGGCATCTCAAGAAGCATATTTCTTGCCTGGCTGTAAATTTAGGAATTTGTCATTTTACAACAAACGCATAAAAAAGTAAAATTTTACTAAAAATCTCGGAAAATTATGTCTTTTCAGCATTATGTGTAAACCACCGTTATGGAATTAGAAATAAACCACGTTTGAATTTTATTTCCCACGAGCCCTCTCCCCAATCAGTACGCCAGTGCCCCCCCCCCCCCCTGATTTACACTTAGTTGGCAACTGATCTCCCCTACCTTTTTTCTTTCTCTTTTTTTTCTTTTCCTTTCTCTCCTCTTTCCCTTTCCCTTCCCTTCCTTCTCTCTCTTTTAGGTTTGCTGGGGGGGGGGGGGGCGGGGGGGGGGGGGGGAGGCAAGGTCATTTCGGCCCCCACCCTTCTCCACACGTTGCTGGCGCGATTAACCGCAACTGATCTATCTCCCCTTCTTTTCAACCTTTTTTTTCTTTCTTCCTCTTTTTTGGTCCCTTTTAGCTCTCCTGTTTTCCTTTTCCTTCGTTCTCTCTTTTTTTTTAGCGGGGGCGGGGAGAGGCAAAGGCCTTTTGCCCCACCCCCATCCCGATCCGCAACTTGTTGGCGGGAAAATTGCAACTAATATCCCCCTTCATTTCTTTACTTCTACCTCAATTTCCCTTCCCTTTATCTCCTCTTCAGTGACTGGTCCCTCAGAAACAAGTGCTAAGCCAGTCACAGAGAATTCATGATTTCAACTGATGCCTGTTAGTGCATTGTAAATTTGATTTTTCTTCAAATTTCATTTAAAAATCTTTTCATATTTGATAAATATGGTGCATTGGCATATGGGCTATGGTTGGAGCGTTGGATGCGTTGAACAGCGTTGGTGTACTATGTGGATTTATCATATTCATATTCTGAATATTTTCAGCGAATTGAATAATATTGAAAAGGATGCAATTCATAGTTGTACTCGATAATTCTCACTTAACATATTCTTTCTCTCTCTCCCTGTCTTGCATAAAGAAAATATGAAAATAATATTTTGCCTTGATTAAGAAAAATTGAAAATTGTATCAGTATTAAACAGGGAAAAGGAAAGGGGAGGAAATTCATCAAAACAAACATTGAAGAATCCACTTCAGTGTTCTTTCGTGATGCATAAGAATGAAAGTACAATAAAAGGTGAAATAACGAATTGAAGAGCGATGATAAATCAATTCTTTGACGTTGATTGATTGAATAAAAAATAATGAAACAATATGGTCTGAGGGTCATATATCTTCGAATATTAGAAAGTTTCATCCACCATCGTGTTGTTGAACACTATTTGCAATTTAATTTTAATGCGGTGACTTGTCGGTTACGAGCAGAAGGTCATTTCAGGCTTCTATATTCTATAATACTATCAACAGATATCTGGATAGAGACACTTCGTCACATCAAGCTACGAGTCAGAAAGTATATCATCATCTCACAGAATTCTACTCGAACACCGCATCGAAATTCTTCTCATTCTTTTTTTTCTTCTTCTTTCTCTTTTTTGGTCCCTTTTAGCTCTCCTTTTTTCCTTTTCCTTCCCTTCTCTCTCTTTTTTTAGCGGGGGCGGGGGGAGGCAAAGGCCTTTTGCCCCACCCCCATCCGCAACTTGTTGGCGGGAAAATCGCAACTGATATCCCCCTTCTTTTCTTTACTTCTTCCTCAATTTTCCTTCCCTTTATCTCCTCTTCAGCGACTGGTCCCTCAGAAACTAGTGCTAAGCCAGTCACAGAGAATTCATGATTTCAACTGATGCCTGTTAGTGCATTGTAAATTTAGATTTTTCTTCAAATTTCATTTAAAAATCTTTTGATATTTGATAAATATGGTGCATTGGCATATGGGCTATGGTTGGAGCGTTGGATGCGTTGAACAGCGTTGGTGTACTATGTGGATTTACTATGCGAATTGAATAATATTGAAAAGGATGCAATTCATAGTTGTACTCGATAATTCTCACTTAACATATTCTCTCTCTCTCTCTCCCTGTCTTGCATAAAGAAAATATGAAAATAATATTTTGCCTTGATTAAGAAAAATTGAAAATTGTATCAGTATTAAACAGGGAAAAGGAAAGGAAAGGAAATTAATCAAAACAAACATTGAAGAATCCACTTCAGTGTTCTTTCGTGATGCATAAGAATGAAAGTACATTAAAAGGTGAAATAATAAATTGAAGAGCGATGATAAATCAATTCTTTGACGTTGATTGATTGAATAAAAAATAATGAAACAATATGGTCTGAGGGTCATATATCTTCGAATATTAGAAAGTTTCATCCACCATCGTGTTGTTGAACACTATTTGCAATTTAATTTTGATGCGGTGACTTGTCGGTTACGAGCAGAAGGTCATTTCAGGCTTCTATATTCTATAATACTATCAACAGATATCTGGATAGAGACACTCCGTCACATCAAGCTACAGAAAATATATCATCATCTCACAGAATTCTACTCGGAACACCGCATCGACATTCTTTTCACCCTTTTTTTTCTGCCTCCTCTTTTTTGGTCCCTTTTAGCTCTCCTTTTTTCCTTTTCCTTCCTTCTCTCTATTTTTTTTAGCGGGGGCGGGGGAGGCAAAGGCCTTTTGCCCCACCCCCATTTCTTCCTCCATTTTCCTTCCCTTTATCTCCTCTTTTCCTTTTTTCTTTCCATTTCCTTCCTTCCTTCTCTCTTATTTTGTTTTATTGGGGGGAGGCAACAGCCTGGGAGGCAAGGCCCTTTCGCCCCCCCCCCCCCGATCTCCTACTCCCCCCTTTTCTTTTCTTCTTCCTCTTCTTTCTTTCCCTTTCTCTCCTCTTTCCCTTTCCCTTATTTTCCTTCTCTCTCTCTCTCTCTCTCTTTTGCGGAAGGGGGGGGGGGGGGGGGCAAGGCCCGCTCACCCCCGCTGGATCCGCGCCTGCATCTACCTTATATCTACTAACGTTAGACCCTAATAATGGATCTAGAAGATTGATTGACCTGGTCTCAGTGACGGGTAAACTTTTTTTTCTCAATTACTTGGTCTAACCATGAAAACCGTCTAATTTTACTTTAGATTTTCAAACAGTAACAGTTACGACCTAAATTAGGCCTAAGGCCAAGGGCTGTACTCTACATTTTAATAACAAATTAACGTTAACGTTAGACTTAACTTAAACTGTTGTTTCTCTGTGATACAAGTGGGAAAGGAACACTTTAAACAAAACAAAAAATATATATATCTTTCCCCTTTTTTTCTTCCTTTTTTTTTCCCCCTTCTTTTTTTCTCCTTCTTTTTTCCCTTCTCAGCTATGTAACAAGTAAATTTCTAAGAGGGAAAATGCCGACTTAAATAAATGATAATGATAAAATACCAAGGAATTTAGGAGTTTCATGGGTACCAATTCAATGGAAATTTGTATTAAAATAAGAGCCCCCGTCAGTACTAAAAGAGCCCCCGTGAGAAGACTCACGGGGGCTCTTTTTTGTTGGAAGAGCCCCCGTGGACAAAAAATTAATTTGAGCCCTGTTTACAACTTACTTTATTAATATAGCTTCGCACTAATTGCTCTAATTTCGGTATAGGAGGAGGGGAGGGTCACAGAAGGGGGAAGGGTGCAAATCTTGAACCCTACCACCCATTATCTTCAAGTTTCAGACTAAAAATCATGACTATCACCTGGATCCATATCCACATCCAGATTACAAATGCGGTGTGAAGATTATTTAAAATCTGTTTTGTTTACAACTTACTTAATTAATATAGCTTTGCACTACTTGCACTAATTTTGTTCTAGGAGAGGGGGGGGGGGGGAGGGTTACAGAAGGGGGAAAGGGTGCACATTCTGAACCCCTCCATCCATTGTCTTCATGATTCAGACTGAAATTCAGGACTATCACCTGGATCCAGAACTCATTTTTACTTAACAGATAGCCTGCATCATTTCTGAACACACATCATGTCCTTAACAACATATTACCCCCATCCAAAATTACTTTTGATGGGGGGGGGGGGGGGGGGCTGGGGGGGCATTTCAATGAAGGGAGGGGGTAGGGTGAACGTTCTGAACTACACCATGCACTATGAACATGTTTAAGCCGGCAAATTATGTCTGTCACTTTGAACAGGTCAGATTTTACGTATTATTTGACCCATATCCTAATTTGACTCTGAAAACACGTTAAATATCGGTTGCTAGGCATATTATTACCGTAGCAACGGGAACTAAGCGATATTTATTATTGAAATATGATGAAAATGCATCATTTGACATCATACTTCCTATCAAAGTAGTCATCTGCTTGGTGATAGCAATTTCTCGTGGTATATGCTACTTTTCACGCCAATATGTTACCGTTGCTAAGGAGAAGATAGCCCTTAGCAACCAAATTTGCCATTTTGGCTCATAACAAAGTGTCAACTTTAGAGCGCTATAACTTTTTAGATAGTAGAGTAATAGACTTGGAATTCGGATATGATATCAACCAGGATACTGAACAGTTTTTAATCAAGTTTCAAGTCAGTTAGCATCATAATCAAATAAATATAGAGAAATATGTATTTTGGCGCAATTCATATTTTTGAAAAAAATTGTTAAAACTTACATTTTTGGCTCAAAATTGGTAAGTAAATCATCCCAAAACGTATTGAATGAGGTATCATCTTGTAGGAAATTTAATTGTCTTTCATATGACACCTTACACATGGTAAAATGAGGTACTGTTAAAAGGTAATCGCCAGAGTTGTACAACAGTAGTTATACATGGCGGCCATTTTGAAAAATGGCCGCCATTTTTTTCCAGTAGCATATTGCAAAGGTAGTCCACATAGAAATTGTGCAGGGAGGTCCCCCGCACACGTTGAGACCGAACTACCTTTTACAACACGCCATGTCTCAAAACCCCCCAAAATGGGGTTTTGCCCCCTGGGTATGAGGTGAACAGATATGAAGGGTATTGGATCCGAAGGCTAGCTGTCATCACTCATCAGCGCAAAGAGAGGCATATCAATAGCATTACAATCATAAGACCCATAATATACTAAAAATGTAAATCCTATAATATGCGGGTTTTAAAGTGGGACTACACTACTTGTAGCTACTTGCGCCCTCTATATAGCAAACAATGCCTAAGCGGTACCCTTGGTCCCCCATGATCCCCCTTTTCTTTATGTTAATTGAGAGCTTATTTGATGAGATAACCACCTGTCAGTGACCATGCAATGAGGTAATTCCTCCTGGCCAAACAGGTGCAGACAGGCTTTAAGCTCTTATTCCAAATCGGGTTTAAGCAAAGAAGTTAGTCTGGGGTCTAAGATTTGGTTTCGTTATTTGCAGGATTAAGCGTAATATTATAGATGCAGGATCGGGATTAACGAAATTAATAGAATACAGACCCAAGTCTGTATCATAGGCGCGTTAGTATTTCTGTCTAGTTCAGACAATGACTTCACAATCCTGTGTCAGTGATAGCTGGCTTCTGGGGTACCGTTATATGTAATGGATGTAATAACTTAATCCATCATGATCAACGTATAATAACTACATCCGTCTAAGGCGATTACAAACAGATTTGAAACCAACTGTTTGCTAGTGTCATTTCAACAAGTACTATAACTATGGTGTGTTTTATGAGCTTAAGTGGACAGGTGTCCGATATAGCTTCGAGCAGTGAAACTATAGGTGCGAAGGCTAATTATCACACATGAACCAACTGGAACTTGTTAATACATGGTTAAACATGATTTGATTTCCTCATTAACGCCAGGAGAAACAATTATAGATATCGTTATCACCTATGTAATGTGTGACCAGCCCTTAATTTGGCATGTTTGTGTAACGTATCCTACATGTTTAATGATATGTATAGAGGACGTCTTGCTAGAAACATGAACATTTAATGACGTACATTAATTTTTTTTTTAAGGTTTCATTATTATTATTGATATTTTTCCCTAAAGACCTCAAAAACATCCTTCATTTTTTGTCACCTTGACCTTGCCAGGTACATACCTTTTAATCCGTCATAAGCTGTATTCACAAAAGCAGCTGCACCAATCAATGTGCTGAACTTTCATTATTTATAATAGCCTTCTGAGAGGGAGGGGGGGGGGGCGTTATCTCTCATTATTCACACAGGGTTATAGAGTACCAAAATGCTGACGTCATAATCGCTCGTCGTCTCGGCTACGGGTTTCAAACAACAGAGCCTGCGCATGAGGTTCACCGTGACATCATTAGGGACTTTTAGATTTGCGTGGACTGATACGTGGTACTTCCATTCACGGCAGTGCTTTTAACAGGACGTCGATCGTAGCATAGACCTATTGTCTTCGTGCGAATCTAAAAGTCCCTACTCAAGCAACAGGCTGGAGCAGGTCAGATTCAATGCTTGGCGCTGGTTTGATCACCATGCCATTGTTTACTTGTTAGTAACCAGAAACCTTGACAACTTTGGCAGTATGACGTCACAATTCGGTACTCTATTCAAGACCTCAAAAACATCCTTCATTTTGTGTTACCTTGGCCTTGACAGATTTATTCGCCGTTTAATCTGTCCTAAACTGTATTCATAAAAGCAGCTGCACCAATCAATGTACTGACCTTTCATCATGTAGTCTGCTGAGAGGCAGGGGGTGTTATCTCTCAGTATTCACACACTACACCCTTTAAAGACCCACTGTACTACGTGTAGCTACTTGCTCCCTCTATATAGAAAACAATACCTAATCGGTGACCATTGGTCCCCCATGATCCTAATTGAGAGCTGATTTGATGAGATAGCCACCTGTCAGTGACCACCCTGGATGGTCTAATCCCTCCTAGCTCAACTAGTACAGACGGCCTTTAAGCAGACATCATCTTCTATGTTGGAACATCAATTAGCTGAACAATTCGAAGCTCTCAGTAACAACAGGTGTATGGGCACAATAGACAAGACGCCGACTCGCTGCTTGCCTGACCATTAACTACATTTGGAGAGACCACAAAATTGACACACTGTATTGGAAATGCAATCTTTTCATCAAAATAAATACTAGACGACTCGGCGATATTTGTTTAAAGATACAAACGTTCAAATAGGCCACCTCACTGCTGGAATATAAAGTAAAAGGTGCCCGAATAAAAAGGGACATTTGCAAGACTAATGAAATGAAATATTAGGTTGCAGCCCATCCCCAGATAGAGATAGAGAAAACATAAGAGAGAGAGAAAGAGAGAGAGAACGAGAGAGAGAGAGAGAGAGAGAGAAAGAAAGAAAGAGAAATAAAATCAAAACAGAAAAATCGTGTGAAAGGTAAACATAAAGGTCTTGAGTAGAATGATTCTGCAAGAGGTGTAATATATATCTCGCATACTTGAGCACTCCTTTGAGCATACTTGAGCAATCCTTTTCGGAGGTCATTTCTGTTATGATATAATTGCAAGCTGGCATACAAAAATGAAAGAGCATATTTTTCCTTTTACATTTAAACTCTTCTTAATCAAAGGAGAATTGAGAAATGAGAAATGAGACACAGAGGAATGAACGCTCTGCTTGATATCAGGGCATGGTTTCACGAAACAGTCATAAGAACAAGTTCACGGACATCCTACTAACACCAGTGTATTGCAGTTAACACGCGTTCCAATGGGATGTCGACGAACTTGGACTTGCGACGGTTTGGTGAAGCAATGCCCAGGTGCCTAGCCGATCGAGCGATTGATGAAAGAAGCAGACTGTTTAGAATATATCACCAGACACCTCCCAACTACATACCATGTCTGTGCTTACGATCATAATAAATTCAGCTGCGTTTACACGTAATCAATTTTTCAGGTATGAATCAGCGTGTTGTTCAACACATGATTGTGTCCGGAGCTTCTTCTTTTGCCCGCACTGTTTCAATTCAATTCAATTTGATTCGTTTTATTAATTTCCATTTTCAATAAAAACAATACAGAGATATACAGTAGGCTTGCGGGTACACCATGTGTGAGAGAGAGAGGGTTGAGGAGTCCTGGAAAAGACTCTGACTCGGTAATCTATCTCGGTAATACAGAGATATAAACAATTGTAAGTATTTGCAATATATAAGAAAATAAAAATAGGGAACTAAAAATATGGCCTTTTTTGGGGGGGGGGGTGAGGGTTGTGAACACAACAACAACGGTAAACGCGTTTATATGACGTCAAATGAAAGTCCGTATGCACACTCAGTGCTGTGTATGAATCCCAAAGGGAACCCCGAATTGATTTAGTGACAAGAGTCGGAAGAGGCTACCGTTAAAAAAGCGTTACAGAATTCTGTTTCATAACTGTGTTTCAATACCATGATTCTGTCCTTGCATTCGATCTATAAACGTACTCTAAATACGATGTCTGGTACAATCGTAATTAAATGGTACCCGCCGATCATTAAGCCGTCCTGTCCTCACTCTAAATTCGATTATAATTAAAGGGTCCGGTGAGGCATTGTTCGCTGTTAGCCCACTCACCGTCCCTCCCGCCCTCTGTCATACCTTCCGTGTTTAATGACAGGGAAACGGATCAATATTGCAAAGTTTACGGTATAATTTTAATTATCTCAAAACTCGATAATAATCATATCAGTATACGATACGCGGTTAGTCTGCAATGATATGAGTTAAACAGGTGATTGCTAACTGTAGGCTATTTAATATGATAAGGTAATTGCGACGATGTATAATATAATCTAAGTTCATGTAATACATGTTTATATGATTGTTTTATATATGTATTGTGAAACAAAATGTTCATGTATATGAATTAAGTTTACTGGTAAAATTCAAATTCATGCATTTTTATATTATGAAGTAGCCTCAATAAATAAATAACTCCAAAAACAAACAAATAGATTTTTAAAAAGAACTAATTGATCGATCAATAAACGTATGCATACATAAAGATCAATCAATCAATCAATAAATAAAAAAACAAAAAATAAGTTAATTAATTAATTAACTAATACTGCCAATTTTGGGGTCTGGTGTATTCCCTGCATAGTCGTTGCAATAATTAATTGAACTCGCGTATCACTATGTTTCAGTGTTAACATTACATTTATTTTGTAAATAGCATACTATAGTCTCTCTCTCTCTCTCTCTCTCTCTTAGTGCCATATCGTTTGACTTTGGCGATCATGCTGTTCCACAACCCTCGGCTCCTAGCCTTCTGTATTAGTACCACTCCCAGTTCTTTCACTCCTCTCTCTTCCAACAATTTCTGCAGACTGTCCATCTAAAGTATCCTCCTTCTTCCCCTACTCCTTCTTCCCACAATTTTCCCTGTCAAAGCAAGATTTTCTATGCCTTCTTTACGTGTAATGTGACCCATGAACTTCAACTGCCTAATCAACATCTCACGTATCATTTTCCTTTGCACTCGTGCTCGTGTAAGAACTTCCTCATTACTAACTTTGTCAGTCCAGGGGATTTTCATCATTCTTCTTAGAAACCACATTTTGCAACTTTCCAAGCGCTTTTTAGTATCAGAGGCTAAAGTCCATGTTTCACTACCATACATAAGTACTGGGTAGATGTAATAATTCAATACCCTTATTCTGGTCCTCATACACATTGTTCGATTTGTCAGAATTTTGCCCAGCATACTAGTATATGATGGAAATCTATTTGGCTCTATGACACCATGCATACACCTCATGTATGCATTGTTATGTATAACCCTAATACATACCTTCATGTTTAAGAACCATATTGTCTGCCATTCTGGTGGGTTTTTCGCATTTAAAGCTGTAGTCTCTTATCATGCACCAAATTTGTATCGGTCAATTATATTGTGGTAGAAAAGCCAACCGCATTCCATCTTCCATATGGTTATATATACATGTATAATCAATGAACTCTTTATTCGTCATAGTTTAACTACGGAATGCCGCATGGTTTGGAGAATGATATACATGTTCATGAATAATCTAAGTGTGAGAAAAGTCAAATGAGGCAGTCATTTGTTTGTTCTGTGCTCTAACTTCAGCAGGTAAAAAGTTTTTAAATTGTTAGTAAAGAGTTAAAAACGTTGGTAAAAGAGTTGAAATGATGGTAAGGAGGTAAAAAATCTTGTAAAATTTTTCATTGAATAAAAAACATTCATTAAAAAATTAAAATGATCGCAAAGATTAAAAAATGTCTGTAATACAATCCAATCCAAAAAATATTTGATATAGCGCCTTTTCCTTGCGGTTACAAAGCGCTGCGAACACACCGCAAAGAGCACCGCAAAGAATTGAAATGATGTTAAAGAGTTACAAATGTCTGTAAAAGAGTTAAAATGATGTTGAAGAGTTAAAATTGTTGTTATAAGAGTTGAAAACGTTGGTAAAAGAATTTTAAAAGTTGGCGAATTCCCACAGAGGAGGGGTGAGTCAGGATACTAGCTGTCCATGTGACCTTTCAGTGACCGGTCTATAATGTAAAGATTAAACCTTCAAGATCATCTATTACACATGGCTTTATTTATACATTTTTTCATACATAGCAGCCATTGATCTGGACGTCAGGCTGTTCATGTGCGTGTTAGCGTGTATATACATTGACGCCCAGCGTGACCACAAATTCAAATAGATTCTTCAGAGCTGTCCCATCAATTTCTAAGATCGACAAGTCATTTAAAGTGATGACTGTGTATTTCATTCTAAAGTAATGCACGGCAGGCACGTAGCCACGGGGGGGGGGGGGGGGGGCAAAAAAATTCTGGCTACGTGCCTGATGCACGGTGATATACTGTTGAACCATCTTTTGATATGACGATGTTTTTTTTATGATGATAGACGCGTCGCCCCACCTGTACATCGAAATCATACCATTGTAAGTGCAGACGCATGCGCAGACAGCGCGTCATAGAAAAGTAACAACTGTTACAGAAAGGCTAGTCAGCATTTGTAGGGCACACATTACATTCTCCAACAGTGTCAAGAAGTATATACCCGTATACATTATGCATATCGAATGTGCCTTCACGTTTATCAATGATTTCCCTACCTAATTATGCAAACATGTAGATCAAAATATAGAATATAATACTTAGAGTTTCCAAAACTGGTCTATACCTTTAAGCATAAGCATAAACATAATCATTAATCATTGTGTTGAAGGAAAAAAATTCAAACTACCTAACCCTTTAAAGAGAACGAGGTTGGTTCTGGCAAAGGTTAAAAAGTCGTTTGTTAGCTTCCAGGTTCTTTTTTATTCCTATGCGACAGAAAATGGTGATATGAAGGCTATATTCCAAGGATATCTCTAGAAATACCCTCATTTTTCATATCAGATAACTTCAATTAACGAAATATGATGCCTCGCGTGTAGTCCCATATACTCATGTCTGTGTGAAGGGCTCTTCAGTATTTGTCATTTCAAACAACATTGACTCGATACCACCTTGTTCGCATGTTGACACTAACAATATGATGTGAGGAAAGACAAATGATTTGTAGTCCATTGTAGTTCTCATGACTGTCAGCATGCAATACATTTTCTGCACTGTCAGCATGCACTAAATTTGCAAAGGACGTTATAGTGCCAGACCGGGATTCGGATCATCGACCTTTGGATTGAGAGCCAAGTGACTGAACCACTATACTACGACACTTCTCCGTAGTTTCATAGCAAACAATTATACCCGAAGAGGATGCCCTTCAAATGCCCTCATACTTCATATGTGACGGGAAATCCTCGAAAAAGTTTAAGCCAAACTTTTTTACGACAAGTGTATGTATATTTGCAATAAAATAGTGTTCCGTGCATGTACGTTTACGAATTATGTATATATATGTATATACACAGAAAATATACGAAATTAAACAAATATATTGAATGCATAAATAACATACAATAAATGCAGGAGGGCTACAGCATAAGCAAAGTAGCTTGACGTGCCCGCAGCCCTCATACTCATAATCATTTATCATTGTGTTGAAGAAAAAAAATCAAACTACCTAACCCTTTAAAGAGAATGAGGTTGGTTCTGGCAAAGGTTAAAAAGTCGTTTGTTAGCTTCCCAGTTCTTTTTTATTCCTATGCGACAGAAAATGGTGATAAATTATGAAGGTTATATTCCAAGGATATCTCTAGAAATACCCTCACTTTTCACATCAGATAATTTCAATTAACGAAATCCGATGCTTCACGTGTAGTCCCATATACTCATGTCGGTGTGAAGTGCTCTTCAGTATTTGTCAATTCAAACAACATTGACTCGATACCACCTTGTTCACATGCTGACGCTTACAATATGGTGTGAGGAAGACAAATGATTTGTAGTCCATTGTAGTCCATGAAAGTTCTCATGACTGTCAGCATGCAATACATTTTCTGCACTGTCAGCATGCACTAAGTTTGCAAAGGACGTTATAGTGCCATACTGGGGTTCGGATCATCGACCCTTGGATTGAGAGCCAAGTGACTGAACCACTATACTACGACACTTCTACGTAGTTTCATAGCAAACAATTATACCTGAACAGGAATGTCCTTCAAACGCCCTCATACTTCAGTGACGGGAAATCCTCGAAAAAGTTTGAACCAAACTTTTTTACCACAAGTGTATGTATATTTGCAATAAAATAGTGTTCCGTGCATGTACGTTTACGAATTATGTATATATATGAAGAGTTTCATTCCAAAAGGAGCTAAATCCACTTTGGGTACTTCTGAGTAAATCTACTTTTTCTATTGCTCCACTTTCCCTTTAGCCATGGACCTTAATGTTGTTATATATTTTAAAGGTGTCACCCTTGACCAATAATATATGATAAGAAAAAATCTACCAGTTTTTCCTGATTTTTACTAAATTTTTAGAATTTTTGTTTTCCTGGATTTAGCTCCTTTTGGAATGAAACATGATATTGTACCTGGAAAATTTCATATTTTCTCAATAAAGTCACTGAAATTTATTAAAATTTAGTAGTAAACCTTTCCTTTTAAATAATAATAATGAAATCACAACTAAAAAAACCTTTTGAAACGAATGTAGACAACATATCACATTTTCATTCCAAAAGGAGCTAAATCCGTTTCATTCCAAAAGGAGCTAAATCCATGTTTCATTCCAAAAGGAGCTAAATCCACAAAATCTAATAATTTAGTAAAAATTAGAAATGACTGGTAGATTTTTTGTCTTATCATATATTATTGGTCCAGGGCAACACCTTTAACGGATATAACAACATGAACGTACATTGCTAAAGGGAAAGTGGAGGGGGAAAAAGGTGATTTACTCAAAGTGGATTTAGCTCCTTTTGGAATGAAACCGATTTGGATTTAGCTCCTTTTGGAATGAAACATGATATTGTACCTAATTTTTTTCATACTTCCTGGTAAAATTTTCGAAGTTGATATAGTGCATTTTGTCCCCATGTAGGAAATCATTATTTTAAGACAAATAACTCCATTTTGATAAAATATGGATTTAGCTCCTTTTGGAATCAAGCTCTTCATATGTATATACACAGAAAATATACGAAATTAAACAAATATATTGAATGCATAAATAACATACAATAGATGCAGGAGGGCTACAGCATAAGCAAAGTAGCTTGACGTGCCCGCAGCCCTCATACTCATAATCATAATCATTGTGTTGAAGAAAAAAAATTCAAACTACCTAACCCTTTAAAGAGAATGAGGTTGGTTCTGGCAAAGGTTAAAAAGTCGTTTGTTAGCTTCCCAGTTCTTTTTTATTCCTATGCGACAGAAAATGGTGATAAATTATGAAGGTTATATTCCAAGGATATCTCTAGAAATACCCTCACTTTTCACATCAGATAATTTCAATTAACGAAATCCGATGCCTCGCGTGTAGTCCCATATACTCATGTCGGTGTGAAGTGCTCTTCAGTATTTGTCATTTCAAACAACATTGACTCGATACCACCTTGTTCACCTGTTGACGCTTGCAATAGGAGTAGGATGTGAGAAAGACAAATGATTTGTAGTCCATTGTAGTTCTCATGACTGTCAGCATGCAATACATTTTCTGCACTGTCAGCATGCACTAAATTTGCAAAGGACGTTATAGTGCCAGACTGGGGTTCGGATCATCGACCTTTGTATTGAGAGCCAAGTGACTGAACCACTATACTACGACACTTCTCCGTAGTTTCATAACAAATTATTATACCTGAACAGGAATGTCCTTCAAACGCCCTCATACTTCAGTGACGGGAAATCCTCGAAAAAGTTTGAACCAAACTTTTTTACCACAAGTGTATGTATATTTGCAATAAAATAGTGTTCCGTGCATGTACGTTACTTTACGAATTATGTATATGTATATACACAGAAAATATACGAAATTAAACAAATATATTGAATGCATAAATAACATACAATAGATGCACGAGGGCTACAGCATATTAAAGCAAAGTAGCTTGACGTGCCCGCAGCCCTCATACTCATAATCATTTATCATTGTGTTGAAGAAAAAAAATCAAACTACCTAACCCTTTAAAGAGAATGAGGTTGGTTCTGGCAAAGGTTAAAAAGTCGTTTGTTAGCTTCCAGGTTCTTTTTTATTCCTATGTGACAGAATATGGTGATATGAAGGCTATATTCCAAGGATATCTCTAGAAATACCCTCATTTTTCACATCAGATAACTTCAATTAACGAAATCTGATGCCTCGCGTGCAGTCCCATATACTCATGTCTGTGTGAAGTGCTCTTCAGTATTTGTCATTTCAAACAACATTGACTCGATACCACCTTGTTCACAGTCATGTCGACGCTAACAATAGGATGTGGGAAAGACAAATGATTTGTAGTCCATTGTAGTTCTCATGACTGTCAGCATGCAATACATTTTCTGCACTGTCAGCATGCACTAAATTTGCAAAGGACGTTATAGTGCCAGGCTGGGGCTCGGATCATCGACCCTTGGATTGAGAGCCAAGTGACTGAACCACTATACTACGACACTTCTCCGTAGTTTCATAGCAAACAATTACCTGAACAGGGATGTCCTTCAAATGCCCTCATACTTCATATGTGACGGGAAATGTTCAGTGCATGTACGTTTACGAATTATGTATATATATGTATATACACAGAAAATATACGAAATTAAACAAATATATTGAATGCATAAATAACATACAATAGATGCAGGAGGGCTACAGCATAAGCAAAGTAGCTTGACGTGCCCGCAGCCCTCATACTCATAATCATAATCATTGTGTTGAAGAAGAAAAAAATCAAACTATACCTAACCCTTTAAAGAGAACGAGATTGGTTCTGTGAAAGGTTAAAAAGTGGTTTGTTAGCAGCCCGTTCTCTTTTAAATAGTGATATGAAGGCTGTATTCCAAGGATATCTATAGAAATACCCTCATTTTTCAAATCAGATAACTTCAATTAACGAAATCTGATGCCTCGCGTGTAGTCCCATATACTCATGTCGGTGTGAAGGGCTCTTCAGTATTTATCATTCCAAACAACATTGACTCGATACCACCTTGTTCACAGTCATGTCGACGCTAACAATATGATGTGAGGAAAGACAAATGATTTTTAGTCCATTGTAGTTCTCATGACTGTCAGCATGCAACACATTTTCTGCACTGTCAGCATGCACTAAATTTGCAAAGGACGTTATAGTGCCAGACTGGGGTTCGGATCATCGACCCTTGGATTGAGTGCCAAGTGACTGAACCACTATACTACGACACTTCTCCGTAGTTTCATAGTAAACAATTATACCTGAACAGGAATGCCCTCCAAATGGCCTCGTACTTCATATGTGACGGGAAATCTTCGAAAATGTTTGAACCGAACTTTTTTACCACATGTGTATGTATATCTTCAATATACCTATTTAGTGTTCAGTGCATGTACGTTTACGATTTAGACTAAGTTCTGTCCATTTCAGCATTCTTAATGCTCACATATAATATCTAATTGCCGTATAATAATAATAATAATAATATTTTAATTTTTATATAGCGCTTAATACGAATGTCTCTTAGCGCTTTACAAATATACTATTACCCGTATGTAATGTATAGTCAACCTTCCCCAATTGCTGGCAAACAGTTTCATTCAAAGTTATCGCATAGCACTGTAATACAGAAATCATTTTGAATCATTCATGAAAACTTTAGATTTGGCAATGAAGATTATGCACGAGCAGTATTACAGTATTCAACGTCACCTACTTCTAAATATAAGTATTTAAAGATAAAGAACTGGAGCACATTAATATACCGGGAGATTTGAAATCATCAAAATGATTTTAAAAATGACCTTCTGAATTTCACATGCACTAGTCACAGAAGTGACGTACATGGAACAACATGAAAGCTTGCTCCAAACGTTTCCACTAGTTCTTTTCATATTTGTAATACATGATGGCATTTTGAGGGCCTTCATTGTCAAGGAATATTTGTTACCATAATATTCTTCAAAATGACACAAAATTACAATTTAAAAGGCTTACAAATTATTTTCTCGCCTTTCACAGAACTCATTAACCTTTAAAGACACATTGTAGTGGGCTTTTTTTTGGGTAAATTCAGGTGCTGTCAATTACCAGGCCTTATGTAATTTACTGCATTTTCAGCCCATCCCCCTCCCCCCCAATGGTAAAGTCATTATCTCACTTTTCCCTCTCCCGAAGACTCTCCGAGAGAGGAGGAAGTATTTCTTGGTTGGCCTACGGGTTTTGCTGTGTGCAGACCTTTCCACCAAGTCTAGTGTCAGCTAATTATGGCCTTCTGCAAATGGAAACTGACGAGCCACTCCCTTTAAATTCCCGTATGATCTTGCTTCACTAGCGCCTACGTGTTTTCTGATGTGCAGACCTGCATGTATATACACACATTAATGATTTTTTTTTCCACCAAGTCTGGTGTCAGCGAATTATGGCCTTCTGCATGCACATGGAAACTGACGCCCCACTCCCTTTAAATTCCCGTCTATGTCGCTTCACTAGCGCCGGCAGGTGGCAGATGTTATTAAGGCGGACTGCGTTCTGAAGAGAGTAAATCATGTCTAAAATTCTCCCGGGGTAGCCTCGCGACATTTCAGGGACACAATCATGACTTGCTCACTTTATAATCACCACAAAGGCTAATCAGATCATGCATCACAGGTAGGTGTTGTTGTCTAGTATAGGTGCCTCGATGGACTATCCATCGAGGTTCGAGTCACTGCCATGGCACCAATGTCCTTTGGCAATACTACTAAACAGAAATAGATTTGAAAACTATTCAAGTAGCAGTTATTATGTTCAAGTATATTTAAGGTAAAGACCAGTTCTGGTCATGCGATTGCATTGTGAAAGAAACGTTGTGGAATCGATCAGAAAAGGTTGATCATCTAGCATATAAGTATTGGTGTGTACTGCAAGGTTCTGGAATCATGAAAATGATAAGAAATTTGGCCCAGTTTTGGTAAAGTTACAAGCACTGTACACAGAAAGATGTATGTGGGACTACGCGACACGTGCGCGATATCTATCCGGTCCGGATAGATATAATAATTTACCAAATATATCAATTAGTAGTCGGTTTCCCGGCAAAATTTGTATCATCACGTATTAGTCAAAACATATTCTTTCACATGATTGGTAATAAGAGCTTCCATTTTATTTTTTGAGAGGGGGCGTTTCCAAAACTGGTCTATACCTTTAATAAACAATTTCCACCATCCTTTGATGACATGTTTAGTTTCAATAGTTCCAAAATTATTAATAACACACAAATCCATTAATCATTGTGGTCCGGATATTTGGAATACTTTTTCCTGACAACATCAAATCTTGTTCAACCCTTTAAACGAACAATAATACAATCATATTGTGACAACGCTCTAAATGAGTATAATAGCTTTGTCTGAAACCATCATTTATTATTCCTTTTACTCAACTGCCGTCTGCTGCACCGCACCTGCAATGCACTGCACCCACTTGATCAAGAGAGCTTTATTGTTGCTAAAAATGTCTTCCTGAGGCCGCCATCCGTTTCCAGCCTAACCGCTCACGATGGCGGTCTCCTGCGTTCTAAAATTTGTCTCTTTATTTCAATGAAAAATATATACATATATCCGTCATTCTTAGTTGTATGCTTTGTAATATGGTTAATGTATAATATTATTAGACATGATTTGCTATTTATGTAATACTTATGTTAACATGTATAACCTTGTAACAAACAAACAATATAGCTTTTTCGTTGTTGAAAATACATTAATCTGCGTTTACCACTGTCGACCTAGGCGTAGTTAATTGGTCCGTGTTAGTCAATAACTCTTTACTAAATCGTTTACTATTAAAACGTTAATATTGAATGTTAAAACATGTCCTTAAATACATAATACACATTAAATAATGTGAATATCTCCTCTTCTGAACTCATTGATTGCGTCACACCGAGCAGAATCATAAAAGGATTTCTACTGGTAACAACTTGTACAGTTGTACCGTAACGGCTACCTCTGCTGATATTGATTACAATTAGACATTTACAAGGTGTATAGTACGTCTTACCAGGGAGGTGTGGGATACAACTCCCTGGTCTTACTGACTTCTTCGTGGTTATCATTAGCTGTGCTTAACACTTCAAATGCTAAGAATTCACACTGTCAGTGCTAACAAGTAGCACTCTACGTGAAGAAGCAGCTCTTTTGGATCATGAATCAGGTGCTAAAGTAGCAAAGCTGATGAAGACGTCACGCTACCAGTACCTAACAAGTGCAGAAAATAGCGCTTCATTTTGAGTACGCCTGTAAAATGTGTATCATCAAACGCACACAGCAACCATAAATTATGAACCCATACCATCCGCCGCTGTGTGATGTGACGTGGAACCTGTCTGCATGCCTTAATTAATCTCATCCTTCCCTTTATACGAGGGATTGAGTGTTTTAACCCTTTTGTTTGCTAATCTCATAACGACAACTAACATATCCTCCATATGAATTACTTTCATTATATATTAGAATAGTTATTGTTGTTCCTATTACTATCAATTCCATTGTTCTTCTTTGGCCTTATTGTAATCATTACTTTTATTATTATGATTATTATTAGTATTGTTATTATCATTTGATCGCTCGGAGAAAAAATGTATGACGTATACTAGTTCTTTAAGTTCCGCTTGTCATTAATATAATCCGGCTATGACAACATTATTTGATCTGTAATGAAAACAAACAGAAAGGAATGCAATAAATATCGCTTTGGTCTCTCTGGGAGCGGACATGTGCAGAATTTGATGCACGTTGATGACGGTCTATTACTTAATTTATACTGGGAATCGCGCTCAACAAGCCTAGCTTTTCTGAGAATCCCTTTTTTCCCCTCTCAACTAAATCAAGCAATATAAAATATTTTATCTTATTCTCAAACTTAAATGTAAACTTATTTTATTTTATTTTATTTCGCGCTATATATATTTTTTCCCCTCTCAACTAAATCAAGCAATATAAAATATTTTATCTTATTCTCAAACTTAAATGTAAACTTATTTTATTTTATTTTATTTCGCGCTATATATATTTTTTCCCCTCTCAACTAAATCAAGCAATATAAAATATTTTATCTTATTCTCAAACTTAAATGTAAACTTATTTTATTTTATTTTATTTCGCGCTATATAAAAGCTGAATATTATTATTATTATACTTGTCAGTATTTCGTTACTTGTATAATTCACTTGTTCTATTATATATTGTAAAACTGTATGGTTTATGTCATCTAACTTGTGGATATTTGAGTGGAAAAAATAAATCAAATCAAATCAAATCGCATGCATACTTTGGCACATATTGCTCACAAACTAATTGATCTATATTACTTGAAAGCTCCTATTAAGAAACAACGTATTTTTTAAAATTCAAACAGTCCTGACTGTAATATAGTCTGAAATATACTCTGAAATGACCATGCAACTAGTAATAATAATAATAATAATATTCAGATCTTGTATAGCGCATATCACATTATATAACGTCCCTATGTGCTTCCAAAGAGCTTTGAAAATTATTACCCTAGCTTTAGCTCCGGAAGCCGTTTCAGCGCACAGTGCATTTCAAGGAATAATCCTACCAGGTACCCATTTACCTCACCTGGGTCGAGTGTGGCAAATGTAGATTAATGTCTTAGTATACCCATCGTATGCAAATATAAAAACCTCAAGGTTGTTCATAATTTTAATTATCTAGTCTTGACTTATTATTATGACTTTCTTGTTCTGTACACCTCGATAGATTTGCATAATTGTGCAATTTACAATTTACAGCTTGAATAATTCTAAATTCACCAATAAAAACAACCTTCATCATTATATAGAAAGAATTACAAATCTAAATGTTTAATAAGGTGTTAATTTGAAGTTCATCAAATTAAGAAAGAAAAACCACTTCATTTCTTTCATGAATACACAAGAGAATATATTGTCTATTCACAATTTATTTTTTATTTTTTTATTAAAGATAGCTGACCTCAAAATAATCACTTGCCAATTTCTAGCCTTACATCCGATGGCAAACCACCTCTGCTTCCCTAAGATTACTCTAAACCACTAGAATTCACCACAGCAATCCATTTCTGTAATAAAAATACTTTTTTAATAACTTTTTACATATTACAATCCATTATACATTTATCTTCCTTTTTTTGCGTATCTGAAAAATCCACCAGTACATGACATGTGCACAATCTTGACACGTTTGGCAGTCTGAGGTGTTGCTGCAAAACACTATATTGACAGTCACTCTAAAATCATGCATTCGTTAACGATTATTAATTTTGTTAAAACTTAAACAAACTCTCAGTCTAACCACTGTTTCATCTTACAGACTCATGTATCTTAAAGATCAGTTACATCTCAATTGCATGCATTTCAATTAAGAATAAACTTTCAATTCATAAACTTTCAGGGCCCCGTCGCATAAAACTTACCATTGATGGTAACTTTGCCATCAATGGCAACTACCATGGTAACAGGGCTCAACAGCCAATCAAAATCAAGGATTCCATGGTATTGATGGCAAACTTACCATCAATGGTAAGTTTTGTGCAATGGGACTAAGTTCATGAAGTTCAAATGTCTCACTGCTTCACACCGAATTATGAAACCACAAGGGGCCCGTTTCTTGATACGGTCATAAGTCTAACGTCTTGACTAAATCAGCGTTAGCAACCCCGGGGTAGTAACCTAGGCCTACTTGTCCGCTATTTGTTTCACGAAGTCCTCTTCGCCAATATCAAGGACAGCATCCTGACTAAGTAGTGATGACGCCTCCGACCTTGTCATGTCATTGACATAACTCTTTACTCGATGTGCAGCGTCATCACTTGTCATTTATTAAGTAGATTTTTTGTGTAAAATATAACAAAATTAATACGGTGGAATTGCGACTCAGGCTATGTCTTGGCTCCTCTTCTCGCCCTCTAATAATAATAATAATAATAAAAACGTTACTTATAAAGCGCTTACCACCGAAGTCTCTAAGCGCTATCACTGCGTTGATCGGTTACGTACATGGAGTATTCAAGTAGCCGTACATCTTTAAGTCGATTGGTTATTTTTTTCAATTCCAAGCACGATGTTGAATTATTTGATTGCAGGCAATAACTAATTTCTAGGTTAATGGAAAGAATCACCAATGGCGATTCCATCACGTGATTTTTAAGCAGGGCATATTTGACTGAGAGCATGTAGATACTTGACATTTGCTCTCTGTCCTATAAGAAGTCCACGTATAGGAGAACTTAAAGGCCGTCTGTACTAGTTTGGCCAGGAGGGATTAGACCACCCAGGGTGGTCACTGACAGGTGGCTATCTCATCAAATCAGCTCTCAATTAACATAAGCGAAAGAGGATCATGGGGGACCAATGGTCACCGATTAGGCATTGTTTTATATATAGTCTAGAGGGAGCAATTAGCTACAAGTAGTACAGTGGGGCTTTAAGACAGATCTGACCGTGAGACATTTTTAAGTCTAAACTTGGGTATGACAAAACAAGTTCGTCTGAAGCCTAATTTTCCCTTTCCTTCAGCTTAACTTGGTCACTGCATTCGGGTTGGACTTAATTACGAGTAAACCTTGAGTGACATGCATGGCACGTATTAAAATAGTTTGACCCTTCTAATAGGCAATCGATTCACTTGAGATACCGCTTATAGTTTTCGCACGCGGAGCAATCTAAGTTTCTGGTGTATAACCTCTTGTATAAGCTACGAATGAACGTAATAGAAATGGAGAGAGGAAGAGAGAGAGAGAGAGAGAGAGAGACGTAAATCTTAGGAACTTTTTTTTCCTTTTAAAATCTCTAGGAACACTTCCCATGATTTACGCGTAAACCATTGTAGTTTACAGTCTTTTCGGTGTATGAGTTATGAGTTAAGAAATGGAAATGTTAGTTTTAGATATGAATTATGTGTTATGGATAATGACTAATTTTGTTTTCGTCATGCGTTATGACTTAATATGCAAGGTGAGTAATGGTAATGGTAATGGCAACGGAAATGGTTTTATTGAAAATTCATTTGCAGCCAGATGGCTGAATTGCAAAATTGTATACATTGTGTAAAAACATAAATATTTAAAGGTAAAGACCAGTTATGGTCATGCGATTGAATTGTGAAAGAAACGTTGTGGAATCGATCAGAAAAGGTTGATCATCTAGCATCTAGCATCTGCAAGGTTCTGGAATCATCAAAATGATAAGAAATTTGGCCCATTCTTCGTAAAGTTACAAGCACTATACACAGAAAGATGTATATGGGACTACCCTATATCTCTCACAGGACCATGAGAGAAACAAATTTACCAAATATATGAATTAGTAGGCGGTTTCCCGGCAAATTTTGTATCATCATGTATTAGTCAAAACATATTCTTTCACATGATTGGTAATGACAGCTTCCATTTCATTTTTTGAAATTGGGGCGTTACCAATACTGGTCTTTACCTTTAAACAAACACAAATAAACTACAGTAAAATTATCCAGCAAATCGAATTTGACATATCACACAGTGAATGAATTATGAATGCATTACATAGGCTATATAAAACAAGAGACAGAGCGCGTAAATTGGTGGGACGTTTTCTTCGTTCAAGGGCACGATTTCCGACAACACCGCCCACAATTTCCGCATAAGCCGTGGGTAGAGTAGATTGATGAATATTGGAGGGACAAATCTAAAGCGGATGTGAAATGCTTTCTCTTTTTGGACAAGAAACTCGATGAAAACGACATGGCTCGCAGATAAACACGCACATGTTGTATCAATTTGTGCAAATCTTTGAGTGGTGAACTAAATGATGATATGAAATTCAGAATGTTAATTCATGATATCTAAACTAGTAGTGTTTAAGTGGGTTTGTGAGAGAAGGGGGCAGAGCGAGGGGGTGAAGGGGGAGGAGGTGAAGGCGAGAGATAAAAAGAGGAAAATAAGTAAAAGTTGATGAAAATTGCAAGACCTGAATTTATACCTTGAATGGGAACAGTATAATTACATATATAGAGAGAGAGAGAGAGAGAGAGAGAGAGAGAGAAAAGGGGACATTATGAAAGGGCATGGAAGAAACGACCTGTGTGGGGTGAGAGAGACAGGGAGAAGGATCGTTGCAGGAATGGAGAGACAGAGAGAAAGAGTGTGTGGCCGTGGAAGCTTGTGTAGGGGAGAGAGGGTGACTGATAGAGAGAAGGATCGCTGCAGGAATGGAGAGACAGAGAGAGAAACAAAGAGAGAGAGATAGAGAAAGAGGATGTGGCTTTTGTGGGAGGAGTAGTAGTGTGGGTGGGCGATGTGTGCGAAGGCGGTTTTTATGTGCGTGTGGGTGTTTGTATTGAGAGAGTGGGGCGTATTGAACGAGGACGCCCTTGAAAAAAAGATATTTAATCACAATTATCTAGAGTAGTGAAGCTTATTTCTTCAGATAGGTGCCGATGAAAAATAGAACATAATTTTATCATAACAACCTTCCACCTGTGTTTCTATATCTAGATTAATCAAATCATATTATTATTTGTTGTACACTTCTACTCTTTTGTTGTCTTGCACCCATCGGAGTAAAGGAGACGAGTGCAAAACAAAATGCATTCGTATGTCTGTATTCGTTGCTATTCTTCGAATTTATAGTACTCACTGTGTACGTGTTTTTTGTTATCTTGT